>JANHGB010039904.1:0-43197 GCA_026283785.1 Coracopsis vasa | reverse complement strand
AATGCACCCATCTCCTAAAAGAATATACATGCACGTATGTTTGATATCCCCACTCCCCTTTCAAGCATTTGAGAATCAGATCCCTTCTCCTACCTGACTTTCCCGAAGTGCAGCTCCAGCTGGATCTCCCACAATAGCCAGCAAAGCCACCACAGGGAATATGCATAAAAATCCCACCATGGTTCTACAGCCATTACTCTTTTTCTTGTCAACCAAGAGGAAGCTCTTCCTTCTGTTTGCAGAAAGCTCTTCTACTTGATCCATGTCTTTCCTGAACGCTTCTTAGAGGGAGATGTGACAGATACTAAGACATTCTCTTCACAGAATGCTTTGGTAATCCTTTTGCATTTGGAGAATTTGTGAGCAGCCCTGCAGTGACTGTCAAAGCTGTGCAGAAGCACTGGAGTTTCAATAAGCTCTACAAAAATTAAGAAAGAAGAGGGTAGACTTTACATTAAGCTTCTTTCCAATGTGCCAAAGATTCTCTCAGCTTCTGCCAAGTGGAATCATGTTACTGCAGCTGAAAGTTGGGCTGGAGGAGGAGAAGCAGCAAAGTGAAACAAGCTGGGATGGACACGAACTCTTTTCTTTAACTGACTGTAATCAACAGAGGACAAATGTGCAGTTGTCAGCTTTATGTAATGAAAAGAATTGGGGGAGGGGGTAGCAAAAGGAATCCAGAAGCCAGCATCACGCCCCTGGAATGTTGCATTAGGGATGCTTAACACTAGAAGAGCTGTCATTAGTCAAGGGCTGTCTTCTGGAGGGAAATGAAAAATGAGATGCTGTGAGGGAGCAGGGAGGGCTTCTCTGCTTAGGACATTCTGCTCAGGGAGTTTACAAACTCAGATAAAAGTAAACATCAACTCCAGCTTCCATGAAGTTTACAGGCTGAGGCAGTTGTACTTGTTCAGCCTGGAGAAAAGGCGGCTTCAGGGAGACCTTAGTAACAGTCTCCCAATACCTAAAGGGGCTGACAAGAAATCAGGACAGGGACTTGGTACAAGGGCATGTAGCGACAAAGGGGAATAGCTTTAAACTGAATGATTGGAGAGATTCCCTCTGTTTAGGACTTCTTACAAAGCTTACTCAGAACTTGTCAGGTTTTCAGAAATATCATCATTTTTCTGTCTGGATACTCGGTGCTCCTGAGGGGGGGTGTCCTCAGCTGAGCATTCAGGCAGAGGAAAAGGAACTGTGCAATCTCCTGGTTTCACAAGCAAGTGGCAGGGAAGAAGTAGCTCTGTTGCCAGCCACTGTAAGACATTCCTAGGGAGTATCTGAAGCATTTGGGAGGTTTCAGAAAATTCCTGCACTGTTAATAATGAAAAATGGGTTAATTTGATTTGCTTCCCCTAGAACATAACCAAGCTTGCAACGTTTCGTTGAGAAATTGGTAACACCACCAATCCTAAACTTACCAATGTCTCAATCCCCTGAACAAGCTTGTCAGTCTCTGATGAACGCAGCTACTAAAGGTTAGCACACCAAGCTCTTTCCCATGAGTTACTGCAGTATTCTGAATGGGGAAAGGGACAATACTGTACATCATCTGTTTACCTTCTTGTGCCACATGTGGTGGGGGAATGGGAATCTTTAGCTGCAGAAATGATTCATGGCCTCTGTGACACATTTAGGATGCTGCTTTCCAATCAAGGTATCAAGCAGAGGAAGCAGGTTATACCTTGATGGATCAGAGTGCTGGGTTTCTTGGAAAGCACATAGTTTGCTTTCCCCCCTAAGCTGGGAATGCGCTGTGCCCATCCACATCGAAATTCAGCGCCTCTGCATCCAACTTCACCAAACCCCTGGCTGCAGAATGCCTCTAGAACTTTAAAAATTGAAGCCAAATATTTGCTCAGAAACCAGCTCAGCAGCAAGGCCAAGATAAACCTCAGTTATCGTGGCAATGAGAGTCAGATGAGGAAAACTCTTATGCTGAGGTATTCAGAACTTACAGATGCAACTTTGGGAGCTAAGGGAGACACATGAACTCAATGCTGTGCACAGTAACAACGCTTCTGATAAAGTCTCTGTGCATGTGGATTCCTTGGTGTACGAGCTCTGGCCAGAATCCTCAGCGACATGCTGCTGATAGAAAGCAGAATTTCAGGATTATACCTAGTTTATTAATACTGTGGTTGTTAAGTTTCAAGCACAGCTCTTTTCCATAGACATTGTAAGGATTACTAGGACCAGAGTGCACATCGGTTGACACTTTATCCCTTTTCTCTGCCCTGGGTTAAGAATATCACGGCTTTCCCAAGAGATACTTGAGCTTAAAGGACTCTCAGATACAGCCACCAGTGGCCTCAAATCTAGAGCACTTGTCAGAACTTAAGCCTCTCTCAGATGCTTCAGACAACTCCCAGGACACTGCTGCCCTGTGCCAAGGGCAGGTAGTTAGTCAGAACTCTAAATTAATTTCATCTCTGTCTTTTCCAAGAGCTGAAAATACCCTCCATGGGGGCCTGAAGGCACTGCTTTCACACAAGGGCAGAGAACTGCTGCTGTGACTTCAGAGTTCTGATGGATTTTAGAGGTCTCAGGTTCTCAACTGCGGATATTTGGTTTGGACTCCAGGCGAGAACTGTCATCCTGACTATATTTGGACAGAAAAACATTCCTGGCTTGGGTTTCTGCACAGTGCCTAAAAGCAATGGAACACATTACACTTTGAGGGAATCCATATGGTGTAATGGGGAACAGGAAAGGAAGGCAGGGTGCAGAACTGACTTTGCTTTGTCTTCATGCTGTCAGCAGCAGTGACCAGGACCTGGATATCATCTGCAGGGAGCTGGGATTTTCTAAGCAGTCAGGGATGCATATCCTGAGATCTCTCTGCATGCAATGAGTGTCACATGAAAAAAACAGACTTTAACCAGCTGTCAGAAGGGAATGAATGCTACATAATGCTGCATAAAACCTACAATGGTCAACTAGAGACTATGGGGAACATAAAGGATTGGATCATTTGCACAACACAATATGCTTTCCTTGTTCTATCACCTCAGTCTTGTTTTGCTCCTTTCAATCTTAGTTGCTGAAATGTTTACAGGGGGGCTGCTGTATAACACACAACATATGGCTCCATTCCCAAGGGTAAGCTTTAGCTCAAAAATAAATACTTTCTCCCTTCCATGGTTTATTCTTAGCATTTCTCCCCTTCCCTATATTCAGCATTACTAACAGTAAATGTTATTTTCAGCACTGTTTCTAAATATCTCTGCTGTGTTTGCCATATTTAAGAGTAGAGTTAGCCCTGGCGCAGCAGGTCAGGAAGCACACGGGCACTGCCTTGCTCAAGTTCCCCAAACACCACAAGAACAATCTATTACAACACATGTACTCATGCTAAGAGGTGTTACACAGAGAACAATCATTAGTGCTACAACTGCAGCTGTCTGACTGTCCAGAATCAATCTCGCCTCTCATGAAACCTCTTTATTCATGGACTGAGTGTGTATTGTTCAGGATTGGAACAAACTGCTCCCATCAGCTTCCCCTGTTGTGAAGTGGGCATTCTCCATGGAGGTGGGAAGACAGGGAAAGAAGAAAGATCTACTATCTCATGGCTCAAGGCATGAACATCAGCATTTCATCTCTAGGGCACCAGTCCAAATACAGGCCACAGGCAGGGGAGGGGGAATGCAAGCAGCTGAATGTGATTTACCACATATTGGCTCCTTGGTGGCCCATGTGAAAAGAATTAGCAAATCCTCATATAGCTCTTTATTTTAAAAAGCACTTACGTATTTATCCTCCATCTCATAACTTGGGGGAAAAAAAAGCCCACAACAACCCAACATTCCTGCATGGCTCCTGTGGGAACAGCGGTTAAAGCTTGTACTTTTTTCAGTGGGTCATGGACTAAAAGGGATCGTATCTGCTGTAGCAGGGAGCAGCATTCCCCAGGGAGAGGCAGAAGAAGAATGCTCTTTAGCCCCCAAGCATTCTCCCACTTTCTATCATGCAGCCCCTCGTGATCAGCATCTGCTGGTGTTCCTAGAAAAATCTATGGTCTGCTGAATAGCAAAGGAGCTGCAAACAAGGGCTAGCTCCAGCTGGCAAACAAAATGGAATATTTTGCTTAACTGTCAGTGTGGAGCTGCAGCTCACACAAACGCCTGTACTAGCCTGACCCTCTGTTACCAAAGAGGCATGGGCTTGACCCTACTCTGAAGCTCAGTCATGGCCACGTAGCGAGTAGAATTTCAGGAATTAAATGAGGGAGAATTTCTTCTCAGGAGGAAGAATTGTTTCCCTGGGTGGGAAGAGCTTTGTTGTTGCTTTTTGGTGGGCTCCCTTAATAATCTGTAATTCATTTGTGGATGGACCAATCCTCCTGAAACCCTGGGAGCAGCAGGGACTAGTGGGAATACAATCAAAGGAGAGATGGGTTCTTTTCCTGACTCTGCCTTTCAACAAGCCACCTCCCTCCCTCAGTCTCATGCTGACTGTAAAACACAGAGTTTTGGCCATGCTTCCAAAGGAAGTGCTTTAGAAACCCTGGTTCTGAGCATGAGATGAGCTGCTGTCTCATAGCTAAAGTTTTAACCAGAAAGACTCAGCAAGAGTTTCCCCTTCCAAAACCATTACTGTACATTGCTGCAAAGAGCAGAGCTGCATTTCAGGAGATGGGAGAAGCCCCAGTGAAAACAAGGAGCTCCCCAGCTCATTTGCAGAAGACCTGTCAATCTCATTTATGGGAGACCAACTATTAAGAAACATCAGGCAGAAAGTTCCTGGCTATCCACAGCCCAGATTACACATGAACCACACAAACTAGCAAGTAGGCAAAGCTAATCACTCCACCCACTGTGGCACTCCGCTGGCCACAGGTCACCCCCTGATCCTGGCTCTCCACAAAAACAGGCTTATCAGGAAAGATAAAACAGCCGATCCTTCTTTATTTCCCCAAAGCCTCAGATTCCCATGGAGCTGAGCCTGTCGTGGGGGGCAAAGCTTGTCAAAAACATACCTGGCACATATGGGCATCTGCTTGCCTTCTGTTATCTCTTGTTCCTGTGGCTCCACTGACCATCTTGCTTCTCTGCTGTAGTGCAGCAATTCCCTTCTTCTTACTAGGAAAATTAATGGGTTAAAATAGTGCTTAACAGCTCAACTCTTGCTCCTCAAAAGCAAGCAAAGCAGGCACAGGGAAATGAAAGAACATATTCCCAACTCACATTCTATGTTTACAAACCATTTCTGTAGGTCTTCAGCACGTATGTTACACTGTGCAAAATCCCATCTCGATTTTGGCCATACAGTGAATTTCAGAGATGAAAATAAGATCAGGAGATACTGAAATGGGAACTTGCCTTTTAAAAAGAATCACAACATTAAACTGAGGCGACCTCTTGGTTCCCTACAAGAATCTCTTCATTAGTCAGAGGGGAAAAAAAAACAGTCTCCATTTTCTGCAACAGCTGCACAGCTTGGAAGTCGAAAGTTGGTCTTCCTACAACTTCTTTCCTTTAGGGAAAACAATCACTTGGAAGCTTCCCTTCATTTAGTAGCCAAATGAATCATTAAAAACAAATGAAGCAGATGTTCCCTGTTAGTTTTTCGTGAATAAACTGACACCTTAGGCAGATCTAAAGAGATAAGAATAACATAACAGGTACTGAACAGTTTGTCACCTCTGTCCCCTCTTCCCCAAGTGCCAGCACAACATACACATGTAACACACATGATGAAGCACTGATCAGTTTTACCTTTAGTAAACTGCTTCTGGATTTGATGTAGAGCCTTGGGAGAGAACTGTATTTCAAAAAGAATGCTTAGCATTAACACATTAGATGGGGTGATCTATAATTTGGAAAACTACCGACTAGCACAAAATAGTGGTTAAAGCAGCTCTTACAATACTTGTCTATCGCTGTCCTATAACAAACATTTTGGGTAAATGTCTGCTTTATTCCAGAGGAATTAACACTACCAAGAACTTCTAGGATATAAGTATCTGCCCCTCTGATAATGGATTAGATGCCTCAGCCGTGTACCTTTTGAAAACAGCCTTTGCACAGTAGAGTTAAATAGTTGGTTGGGTTGCATTTAACACCCATGTAACCTAAAGCTGATTTCAGAATTAGCTTTGGTAACAATCAGAGGTGCAGATAAAGACTTTAAATCTGATCTATTTTCATAGCTCAAAAAATCCACTGAAATTAAACAGCCTCAGGTGAGTATGTTGACAAAGATTATCTATAGGAGTCAAGGGCTGTGACACAAATTACACCAAGGGACTGTGAAGTTGCAACAAATACTCCTGTAACTCCCATACATTCCACAAAGTTAAAAATGTCTTTAAAAGATTTGCCACCTCTTTGCTAATGAACAAAGACAGTAGAGAAATACAATGGTTTGCTTTAAACATTGCTTGCAATATGTAACAAACAGTACGCTTGTGCATAACTGTGTCATTAAAGATGTACACCACACACACAAACACGTATGTACATACACACACAGCACACTAGCCCTACAGGTTGCCTTTTCCACCACCACTTTACAGGATGGACTCAGTGGATAATATTCCTTCAGCCACACAGTTGGAAAACAGTACAGCTGGATCCATGTTTCAGCTACTGTTTGTACATTCATTTTAATGCTCAGGAAAATATAGATTTTATTTTATTAAGTTCTGCTGCAAAACCAAGAAACAAAAATGAAATCCCTTTTTCTCATGTCTTAATTATTACTATTTATTTCCTTTACACTTTGATTGGAGTATTTAACACCTGCCTTTGGCATTATGGATAGAAAGCTCAGGAGTCTCTGAACACATGGTTGTGCCAAAAGAAAAACTAAAAATGGAAGAAGAGTGTTACTTAGAGGTTAGAAATATTTGTTGTAACAACGTATTTTCTCCAATCAGTGTTCACTACTTTCTCTAAGGCACACACTCTGTCTTTAGGACTTCATTACATCCAAGATCTTGCAGAGCCCATACGTCCTAGTGCAGAGAACACGCTGTCCTAGGACATTACCCCCCTACCACTGACAGGCATTTGGCAGAACTGATGCCATGACCATCTCGGGTATCTCCTCATGTGAAGTGCAAGCGTATGCTTTGCCGTTGCCTGCCAAGGTATAAGGTACATCCTTCTACGCATCTCCTTTTGAAGCAGTGTAAGGCTGACACTGCAGGGCACTCAACACGATGCAGTCACTGGAGCTGGATGCCACTGAAAAGATCTGCATATGGAAGTCTATTTGCATCCAGTCTGGAAGTCTCTTACACCTTCAGTAAACAGGCCAGTGTCCTTTACTTCAGGTCTTTGTGACGGATCAGCAGCACGGGGTGAGGGGGCTGCCTGCCCTCAAGCACTGCTCCTTGACCTTTTGACATTGCGAGTAGAGGGGACTCCTTCCACCTCCACCCAAGTACCATCACTTCTTGGCTTCCCTCTCTTTCAGGATGGCTTTGCAGGTAGCCAAACACATCAGCCTGACTAGCATTTCTCATCTAAAATGCAAACAAAAAGGAAGGAAAGGAGGGAGGTGGGGATGGGAAGGGAAGCAAGCGTATCCTTAGACGAAGATCTGAATCCTTTCCCGGATAGCCTGCCTGCAGATGGGGCAGACGGTAAGGGCTGTGCTGCAGTCTGGGCAAGAGCCATGTCCACACTGGAAGACCAGTTTGATTTGGTCATCGATGCAAATGGGGCAGGTGATGCGCTCTTCCATCTGCCGGTAGCGGTTCTGCAGCTCCTCCATGAGCTTCCTCTGATCTGTGGATTCAGAGCTGGGGCTGCACTCCACCTCAGTGCTGTCTGCAGGGGTGGAGAGCAGGAAGAGAGTTAGTCCCTGTGTGCTCTGCCTCATGCAGTGTCTCTTTAGTTAGACTGCCCTTCAAAAGCAGCAATTAGTTCAGACTAAACTCTCTTCACTGAGCCTTATCCAGAGATTCCTCAAGTAATAAGCCTGAGATGATGCTTTCTACAGACTGGCAAGTGTTGCTTTTGTTCATTTAGATGCTCAGCTGGTTTGTGTGTGTGTGTGTGTGCTTTACTTTGAATTTGTTTGTGTTTCATAAAGGAAGTTGTCTGAAGTGTCCTGCCTTTCAGAATATGCTGTGCTACCTGCAAGAAAAACCACCCAAAGCTGGTTGAAATGCTGTGCCATACTAGTCCAGGAATCCTGACAGTGCTGTGAGTAGTATGCGTTCTCAACCTCCTCTTCACAGTTAGGATTCAAATTTCTGGTTGAGTCTTTCAGGACATACATGGTAACACATGAAGAAACTGTTTGACATCACTTACACTGACTTTTGTGTACACTCATTTGGAATTCCCATCATTACCTTGTTGCCACTCTGTAGCCAAGACAAATGCTTCTGCCTACTGTCAGGTAAACTTCTTATTTTTTGCATTATGGAGTTCCAAAGAGGATTTCTGGTTTTGTCAGCTGTGTATGCCCAATGCCATGAGACAGAACCTTGCTTCCCCTATGCTTCTGTACAGGTATCAGGTCACAAGACTGTAGCCTGACTCTGACAAAGGAGTCCACAATACTAAGCCATGAGCAGCAGGACATGTAATTCATTTCCACGTGCAATTAATCCAAGAGTGACCTCAGCTAGAAAGAGATCAGCTCTCACAGCTGCTATAGAAAAAGCTTCAGTGGGCAACGTACATTAATCCTAAGGCAAGTGCAAACCTGCTTCTACCTCCTGACATTGCTCATTCTGGACACTGACTAATGTGGATAGAAGACAATCTGTTTAAAACCAGGCTAAAGAGCTCTATGAAAACAATCCAGTCTAATGATTCCTGGCTAGCTGGCTAATGCCAGCCCTGCACAGGCACTGCAATTTCAGCCAAGGGAGAAGCAAGGCGTTCACAAGATGGACTTTTTTCTTTCTCATAAATTTTCACTGTTCAACCACCAGCTGTGAAAATGGTTACACTGACACATGGAGAACCTCATATTTGCTTTCAGTACACAAAATAAGCCAGGCACAGGACAAGCTTCCTTAAATGCCCTGTCTACGCAGCTTGAGCTTGGTCCATGACACCTGAATCTACCTTTTCCTCTATAAAGGTGGTCAATGCAACAGACAAAAAAAAATCCCAAACCAAAACCAACCAAACTCCTTCCTTATGCTTATTTCACTGGAAACATTGATGCTGCTCAAACTAACACTGTACAGGACCCTTCCCACAACACTTGACAGTAGGAACAGCAAACATACCTTGTTTCAGTTTTTTGGTTATTGTCACTTGACATTTGATGCATTTCTTCATTCTCCTGGAGCATTCTACCATGAACGATACAAGAAGAGATTACAATTAAGCCCACTGATGCCAGTGATGACAACAGACTCAAGAACATCAGCTTTGAACAACCTGAGACCTCCCTGAATGATGAAGAGATTGTTTCTGCATAGAAGTGAGGACACTACCTTCTTTTTGAGCTATGTTCTAGTCTCTTGGTTTAGTCTTTCCTACACTAGTAGCAAATACAACACCTTTATGTCCTCAATGATCTGTGCTACTGCAACTGTTGCACTGTGGATCAAAACAGCCCTTTGCTCTGAGGGAAAAAGATGCAGCTCTGGCACAGGGTCCTTACCAAATTCTCTGTGATCAGACTGTGAGTGCCTTGCAAGATAACAAACTTGCTGACATGTTTGAGCAGGCTGCCATTAGAACAATTGAAATGCAAACAAGTAACAAAAGCCAGAGAAGAGGGAAATCCTTCTCAGGAGGCTTTTGATGGATAAAGCACTGCCAGCTAGAACTGAAACATCTGGCTTTCCATCTGAATTATCTAGGGCATCTGTAAGCACAAGTAAAGCTGCCTGAGGTAGTCAGAACACTTTGCTTTTCATAGATAGCTTTGTACATCTTATCTAAGATGGTGGCACTGAAATCATGCTGGGGTTGTTTCAGGACACAAGCAGCACAGTAGCTTTGTGTCTAAACAGAGCTTGATTTATGAGAGTCCAGCTAGAGAAGCAAATGATGGACTTACCTTCACACACAATACTGTGCTGGCATGGGAAGAAGTGGATGAGCAAGGCCAGCTCTGAGCAGACCAGGCACTCTGTGGGGACCGCCACACTCGAGACACTAAGGTTGGTCATTGTGTTGGGGGTGGTGTGCACACGGCGAAGGCTGCAGGTGATGGCTGAGCTCTCTGAAGAAACCTGCTGTTCCCTGCAATCATGCACATGGAATAAGATTTAAGCCACATACTCCAGGTCCTCCTTCAGCAATCACATAACACTTTACTGATCCCTGGAAAACACTACATGGAGAGCAGATGCTCAGGTAGCAAAGACTTGTGAACCTTCACTGCTCTAGTGGGACCAACTCAGCCTCTAGTAGCTGGGATTCTGACTGGAACTATCTAAAAAGAAAGGAAAGAGCAGGGATGACTGATATTTACACAAGTTGAAACTGCTCTTTTGGAGGGGTGGTTTTGGGTCGTTTGATACAAAGTCAGTAAGTTTGTGGGGGAGAGAAATCTACTGTCCAGCTTCCTACCAAAGTGGCAGTAGTTCCTCCAGCAGTAATGTAACTGTGGGTCTGTGCCCTCAGATCAAACAGAACTCTGCTTTCGTGTTTGCAAAGTCAAAATCCAAACAAATGTTTCTCAGAACCAGAGATAAAGCCAGCTCTGACTTGCTGCTCTCCCTTTGGCATTTTCTCAGTAATCTCTTTATCAGTTGAAAAACAAGCATTTATCCAGCTCCGAAATGAACTCTGTGGATTTTGGTGCCACTCTTTTGTCACACTTCCTCTCTGTTTAGACTTTAAATATCTGTAACTGCAGAATCCAGCGAAAGTAAAACAGAACCCAGAATTACTCTGCAAGAGAGAAGTTGCTCTTGGCTTCAGTGGCCCATCTTCTCAGGGCTCTCTGTAAGTTTAGAGGCCAAGTCTGCACCGAGCAGTATTAATCTGCTTTTCCCAACTCTTTCAAATGGCATTATACAGCCTTAAATAACCCCTGGTCAAGCAACCAGCTCCAGATGACACAGGAGGTGCCCAGACTGATATCCAAAGTGCTTCCAAGATGCTTCATCCCTCCTGGAACAACAGCTGCACGAGCGACACCCCAGTGCTGTGGGAGCACTCTGTATTTGCAAGGCACTATCTGTAGCCACTTTCCAGAGGACATGGTTTACCTGAATTTCTGTGAGAAGTCTTTGACAATCTGGACAATCCTTCCATCTGTGATGAGGTCTAATGGAGCCTTTCCCCTGTGGTTTGCATAATTGATATCTGCTCCTTCTTGTGCTAAGTAACAGGCAATTGCAGTTCCAACATTCAGTTCCACATTTCCAAGGAAGCCAGAAGCCTGCAGCTAAAAGATGTGGAGAAACATTCTCTGTTAATAGAAGTTTCTGTTATGGGCTTTGATCTGTATCAAATTCTAAACAACGTCTTAATCCTTATCCTTAATCCTCTTAATATTTACAATTTGAAAGTGCACGTTAGCATTCTTCTTTAACACACAAAAAGATCCTTCAGCATGTAAATAGCAGATTAGGACCAAATAGCATTCAGGACCAAAAGTGCCTAAGACTGGTCTTAACTTGTGCCAATCGTTACTAATCATAGTCATAGGTATTCACTTCTTCAGGTAGCGAAAAGGAAGTACACTGAAGATACCACAGACCTTCCCAATACATGAACACCTGGTGTATGGAGCCCTAAGGGACAGCTAGTTAAAAAGCCAAGTTTGTGTATATTATCCAAACTACTTTGAAGTTAACAAACATCTTCTATTGACTTAAAAGACCAAGGCATGTAGATTAGGGCAAGTAAAATCAGACTGGAGTGAGCAGAATGGATGAGCTTTTCAAGCACCAACAGGTACAAAATAGGACTGGGTAGTTTGGCACAAAGCATGCAGCCCTTCAGAATGGGGGTTTAATTTATTCTGATCAGCTCAAAACGCAATAAAACCTATGCCAGGTTTTCCAGTGTGCTAAATAATCTCTACATGGAATCATTCTCACTCCATCCATAAAGCATAACCAGTGTTTGCATTCTTGGTTTGCGCTGGTGTGTGCACATGTTGGTATTTACATGGATGGCAGAGTCCACTTTGAATGTCTAATTTCTTCGCCAAAAAGCCAAAGTAAACTTCCAGTCCTTGGCATATCATGCACTGATTTCTAGATCTAAGGCATTTCCTGAAAGGGTATATGTATCCATGAATATAGAGCAACACAGTGAAATCCCCTACAGGCTTTATAGCAATGTTCAGCCTGATGTGTCTCACCTCTCACATTCTGCTCTACATCTGCAGATAACTGGGGTGTTCGTGGTTAACTCTCCTCATATTTTCCATACCATCAGACAGAAATTAATTGCTGTGGTTTTGGGGCATGAATTAAACCCAAGACTCTTGGCTCTGCAACTGGATTCATGACCTTTCCCATGTCAAGAAAGAAGCACACAATGCTAATAAAAAATACCAGGGGAGACAGTATGAATTGTTGTCTGACTATGTGAAGTTTCATGCTATAAATTCAAGCATACCCTCAGAGGCCTCAGAAGCATCTGTTCTTGCTTTCCAACAAGCAAAAAGGTTTGTTTCCATGCTCCCCATCTGGATTGGCTTTACACTATTTTCCTGCCTTCCTTTGCCCCCTTAGATCCCACTATCTGCTGTCATTCTAACATCAAGTGTTTTCCTGCCCTTGGTGCTGGAATTTCTCCTACTCCCAGCTCACCTTGGAAAGGAGGGCTAGCCCCATCTCCCCTTCCCGCTTCTCCATCATGATGGACATAAGCTGCTGCCGTTCCAAGGCGATGTGCATGGCTGTGTCTCCGTCCTCATCTTCAGCATTGACATCACTGCCTTCACTGACCAGCAGCTGCACCATCCCTACGTGTCCCTGGATGACAGCCAAGTGCAGCGGGGTCTGGTTACGGTTGTTCTTGAGGTTGACATCACAGCGACCCTTGAAGAGAAGAATTACATCAGAGTGAGCTGTTACTGCTGAGTTTGGCTGAAGAGCAGCCTTGTTATAGTGGTTTGGGTCCCCTTGTGGTAGTGGTTGAGGTTTTTACCTCTTTGATGAGAATTTCTGCCACTTCTTTGTGATTATTGAGAGCAGCAAGGTGCAGGGCAGTGAAACCATCTTCCTTCTTGGAGTCAACCAGCTGCCGAGCTCTTGCTAGAATCTTCTTTATGGCTCTAGAGTGTTGGAAGTTAACAGAGATAGAAGAGTTATTTTATCAGGCCTGCCTCTTCTCAGTAGTTATGAATGGTCATGTTTTAACAGGCAGCATCACGAGCTGGCACATGACAGAGCACTCTATCTCTCGGATTGAATTGCAAGAATAAAACAAAAGCCCTCAGTTATAATTTAATAACGTAGGGTAAACTCAAACTACTATGAAAATAATGAGCACATTTATCCTTGGAAGAATTCCCAAGGCTCTACAGTCTTTTCAAGTACTGTTTACTACAGACCTTAGGCTGTCCTCTCATGTGTGAACCCAGACATCTAAGAAGACAGAAGCAGACAGATTTCTTAGCCAAGCTAGGGAGGCATGAGGAAGGTGGGATAGGGAAAACAGGCAGCAGTTTCCTGTAAATGCATGAAGGAGAGCAACGGCTATACCTAACCATACCTAAACCAAGGAAAGTATAACCAACCATATCCTTTCTAGCTATCTAGAACTGTATCTGCTCCCTTCTTGCTGTTGAGACAGCAAGCAGGAGTTAACATCTGTAAAAGCAGCAAAAATAAAGTCACTTACAGCTTGTTGCCCTTCAGAGCAGAATAGTGGAGCAAGTTGAAGCCTTGACAGTTCTGGATAGTGAAGTCTATGTTGGGTACTTCAGTGAGAATCTCAATAACAACTTTGTAATCTGCAGTGATAGCATAATGCAGTGGGGTGTCTCCCTGGGAATCCTATACAAAGATATCAATGCAGAATATACATTACCTACCTCAGAATATCAAATCAAACAGCTTGCCCTGAGAGACAGTTCAGGACAGGAAAATCTATAGAGTCACCAGGTCACACCAACCCCAGATCAAACATCCAGATGCCACTGGCATCCATGGCAGTTGCAGAGTCTTTTGAAACCATTTCCCCCAGGGCTTGAAAACAGCTGCTGAGTTGCTAACATTCCTAACTAGCTTAGAGACTGACCCAGCACAGTCCAGTCCCACCATCCTACAAGAATACCCTAAAAAATGGGCTGGCTCCAATTCCCCATCACTACCCTTTAACTTCCTAAATGCCAGGCTTAAAAATCTCACCCCTCCTCATTGCTGGGAACAAGAGTGTTTCAGAAACACACACTGGTAGCAGGTCAGCTCTCACTGGAAGCCTGAGTCCAGTACAATCGAGTGCTACTGGACTGAACTGAGCAGGCTGATAAGGATGAAGGAGCAGACCCAAACCTGGAATTTCAGAGTACTGAAGTTGGAGGAATACTTCCTCTGTGCAATGAACAGTAGTGCATTTTAAGGGAATGACTTTCAAATTATATGAAGCAGCAAATGGTGTAAGACATATAAAAGCACCTCCCAGCCTCAAAAAACCCCCAAACAACCCCAAACACATACATCCCAAATCCCACAAAAATCAAAACTTACTGGGAGGTTGACATCACAGTTGAGCTCACAGAGGGTCCGTACCACCTCTATGAATCCCTGACTGACAGCAACATACAACGCTGTGCACTTTGCGTTGTTCAACAGGTCTGGACTGGCTCCTTTACCAATAAGCACACGGGCAACCTCAGCTTGGTTTCTGATTTAAAAGCAAGGAATAAAGCAGATTAGATTCAAGCCTATGCAGACATTAAGTTCTTCCTTCTTGCAAGTCGACAGAAGGTCTTGCATTTTGGATCCTCTTGACCTCATCTCACTTCCTCTTAGCAATAAAAAACCCCCAAACCACACACCAAAACCTTCCTAATCTGTACTCAAGAATCTGCTCTCTCTTCACTCTAAATCAACAAGAACCTCCTGCTCTTAATGACGAATTCTTCTCTGGAAACTGACAGTACAATTCATCTTGCTCTGGAAGACATATGCACTTTCTATAACTGCAATCCCAACCAACCAAACCACCCTCCCATCCCCCTGAAAAAATCTGATCACCAAAACCTTATCATTTATTCCGATTCCCCCCCAGAATTCCTGACATGGAAACCAACCCAGCTGTGGAGGTTAAATTAGTGCACTAAGAAACACACCTGTGGCCCTGAAGCTTCAAGGCCAATTTTTAACATAAGGAAAATCAGAGAAAAGCCTCCATCAGCCACACATCCTTCAAAACAGACAGCCCATTTATATCTAGAAATGCCCTTTTGCAGCCCTTCAGGTCTTGTATTAGACAGCAAGAGGAAAAATATCCTACCCAAAAGCTGCATAGTGCAATGCCGTATCCCCCTCTTCATCCCTTAGGTTGACACTGGCATGTGCCTGCAGCAAAATCTTCACAACATCCAGATGCCCCTGATAAGAGGCAATCTGCAGGGCAGTTCTACCCTGGTTCTTTGCATCCACCTACAGGAAGGGCAGAGACACAGCAAACAGCTTGGTTAGGAAAGACCTGGCCTTGTGTTCAGGCCTTAGCTCTGTTCTAGAGCAGGCCTAGCAGGATGGAAGTCACTACCTGCAGAGCAACTGGAGGCTCAGAAGTGCTTAACAGCATCTGTGCCCTGTTGGCTCCACTTTATGTCCATCAATGACAAGGCTGACCTTGTCCCAGAATATTTCTAAAGGAGGACAGCACATGTAGCCAAGAAGGGAGAAGCAAGCAAACAGAGCTGGAAGCCAGGGCTCTAATTGCAGCTCTGATGCCAATCCCTGTATGCCTGCAAGCAGAATACTCTTGACATCTCTGCCAACAATTCCTTTCACAATAGGAAAATGTGTGAGGAGATCAAATTAGCTTTGCATATGGCTTTGAAGATGCCAAGTCCCCGTTGTTTATGTTACTCCAGGTACTTTACAGAGCACAATGGCTGGAGGATACATCACAGCACTGAAGTGCTGCAATGAGTTTTTGAGAATTAAAAGGACTGAAGAACAAAGAAAGGCTGCATAAAAGGCAAGGGGGAAAAAAAAAGAAGCTACTGAAATCAGTGGGCGGTTAAGGAGAAGAGATGAAGGAGGCAGCAAAACCTCAGCAAACTGGCAATGAAAACAATGGCTTTTTCCCCTGCAGCTGGTTCTGTGCAGCAGCCAGAAGAACAGAGAAGGCAACACTTTCCTTACTTCACCCCAAATGAAGGGGGAGTCATTTAGGCAAGGAGGCCTTAGAGGACACTGTGTCATTCTACCATTTACGCAACACAGACAATGCTGATAAGCTGGAAAGACCTTGGCAAGCAGTTCCAGCTAAGTGAGCCTTGAATCCAGGCTTCTGATGCTGTAGATAACACTCTAATAGATATAATTTATCAATAGAAGTACTAGAACAGAAATAGAACAGAAATCTAATAAAAATAACTAACAACATAATTGGTTTCTGGCTCCTGGCACTCTTATCTGGGATACATCTGACAATTGCAAGTATTTGTCTATTCCTCCTATCTCCAGAGACCCCATTAACTTTGTAAATGAAGGACTACAATAAACCACCAGACAACGAAGGACTAAACCAGCTTCACAAGGGTCCCTTCAGAATTGATTCTAGTTTTCCTGGTTCACGCATCCAGCTGCTCTTGCCAGCCATGCAGACATAACCTCAACAAAACTTATGGTTTGGAACCAATGCTGAAATACTTTGTTCTCTGCTTCTCCTTTTTTAACCTGTTTATAACCCTCACTGAAGGAGCCTGAACCTTCAGAGAGACAGCTTGAAAGAGCAGTGATCTCAGTAGATGTGATCCTAACAGTTTGGCACTCTGCAAGCACATAAATTGTTCAGCACAAATCAAGCCCAGTTCCCTGCTCCAGTCAGACATGAGATAAGATACTGCACAGACACGCACAGCATCAGGATCTGGGCAGCTTTTCTTTTTCCTGACTCCAACATACCATTCTGCAAAGGTTATCTAAGGACAGACACATTCAGCCAAACACAACCCGTGCCTTTCTCTTCAAACAGGCTGGATATTTGGACATCTTGCTACTGGTTTAATACAGATCAATACCTCTCCTCCCAGTTCTAGAGGTGCAGTGTCCATACAAGAAATCTGAGAAAAGCCAGCTTTGGAAATGTGTGGTAAGGACTTAACTCTAGTTAAGATTTAATTCCACAAACTGGTGCCACAAAATAGGCACATTTAACACATATTTAATCTTAAATTGCAGCAAAATAATTTTCCAGCTGTAAGGAGCCAACAGGCCTGAAAAAAATCTATTCTTTTTCCCATCCTTTCCCCAACTTGACTGCAAGTTTTTACGACAGCATTTTAAAGAGGAGTAACAAAAAGTAGCCCTTCAGGGTGGCTTCAAAACTCACCTTGTCTGGGTATTTCTGCAGGAGCTCCCGAACTTTAGCTGTATTGTTGAGTGCTGCACAAATGACCAGGCAGCCTGCATGCTCTGACTCTGTCTTCTGGGACAACAGTTTCTCTAGTACAGTAATCAAAGTACCTGGTAGGAATGAGAAACAGCCACAGGTTAAGAGGGCCAAAGAGCATATGTACAGTTGGCATAGTACAGCTGACTAACCACAGTATTGGCTTGCTTTACTTGTAATACTTAGCTCACACAAGGAGCTCTACAAACCTGTGGCTTACACAGAACTTGTGCTTCACAAGTCTGATGTTTTGAGAACACGAGACCATGCTACAGCAGATAGACACAGAAAAATCACTACTAAATGGCAACTAATCTGAAGAGGAATGCATGGGTTTGGAAAGCATGCTGTAAAGGGTCCATCTGAAAAGACTCTTATAGACTTCAAGTGCTTGAGAGGACAGAGGTGTTACAGTCCTTCAGACAGAGCAAAGTTTAAAAGCTTGGGCACATATGAAAGTTCTCCCTGAAATCTGCCTTAAGCAAACAGTTTAAGATCATATTGTATGAGCAGATGTACAAAATCTCTCGATACACCATGTGTCCCAGATTCAATTTTGAAGTGGACTGGGCAAAGTAATTGTTGGTTTGACAACACTTCCACACAAGGACCTGGGAATAATTCACAAGCATTCAAGAACTGGTATATTCCTACAGGAAATGCAGCAGGATGGAAGAGGAAATTGGGACAGATCAAGGCAGAAGCTAACACTGAACCTAGGGCAATGCTAGAGTTAGCATTTGTGAGTTTTGTATTTTGCTGCTAAGGCCAGCTTTGCTTCCCCATTAAGGCACTGCTTGGTTTTGAAGCTCTGCCCAAGGAAGAACAAGCAGCTGGAGTTTAAAACTGTCCAAAGAGTGTTGTTGTTGTTACACTAAAGCAACTTTTTCACAATCCCAGAGATCAGACATCTCTGTTCTCACTATCTCACTTTTTGACTCCTTTGCACTGTCCGTTGTCATGAGGTTTGCCTCCTCATCTCTCTGGTAGGCAGTCAGGCAAGCTGGGTTAAACGTCCAGGACTGCCCTCCAACTGACACTCGCAGATCTCCATCCCCATAGACTTTGATCACTTTGCCAATATGCCCAAGGGTCTGCAATGGAAAGAGAAATGATTTTTACAAGGGAAGATGCAGCAGGCTTTGCATCTCAGAGCCAATACAATGCTTCTAAGAGTGGCTTCGCAGGCGGCACTCCTGCTGTGTGAAAAGAAGCACTGAACAGTGACACACTCACAGACAGCTCCCAATTCAAGGACACCAGAGGGTTCTCAGGAGTTTCTCTATTACTGGTTTTACATAGGAAGGGTTTTCCAGATTCATTACAAATGTCTGGAGAAGGTGGTGAAACAACATAACATGGTCTGAGGAACCCTGAGAGAACTGATAAAACTGGAACTAGGAAAAGGTTCCTCTGTGCATTTAACTGCACCAGAGAACACCTGCATTCTGCTTTTTAGCTATATTGGTCTGATCAGGCCATTTTTCCACTTGAATACTTTCCTGCCTTGCTCCTGAAAATTAGGGATGGTGTAAGAGGACTTTGGTTTTCACCTTGGTTAGTGAAACTTCTTATCTGACTTACTGGTAGCCAAATCCTTTGTCAGATTCCCCATTTCCCCGCTTTGCTTTGGGTGCTGCAATAGGATTGCATTATTGCAGCAATAGCACTAGGCAATGTTCATTTTGCAAGGCCTCAGCAGTCCTGGAAAGGTCTGTGCGCTCACTGACCAGCAGGAATGCTGGAGGGCAATGCAAGCCCAGTCACTAATTGCTTGGGAAAACTCAGGAAGTTACTGGACTGTCCTGGAACTGGCGCGCACTCACAGGTGCCATTTCATCTGTCCACTCCCCATGACCAGGTTGGAATCGCTTCACTGTTTCCATATCATCTATCACTCGGACAACATCACCAACCCAAAAGGTGTTGAGCTACAAGAAAAAGAAAGTCATAAGCTTTTGGGGGATGAAGCCAGAAAAAAAATAGCCATCAGCCACTCCACATCACCCCCACCCTCAGAAACCCAACCAAACAAGAAGCTCATTAACTCAAACACCGAGATATTACAAAACTTAAGTACAACTACCAAGAAATCTGTAAGCACTGCCCTACAAAATAAATGCAGCCCCAGGACTGGGGTATTTTCTGTTTAAAGCCAAGTGCACATTTAAGTAGGGAAATAATCTGGAACAGAACTTTTTTGTTCTTTTCTTTCTTCCTCAAACCATTTATAATGAATACCAGCATCAAGTGCATATGAAACTCTCCTCACTATACCTGACTTGGCACGGGAGATTTTAATTCACTTTAATAAGGAAGTTAAATCTGTTTGTTATTAAGACAGAAAAGGGAAAACAGTTTATCTGTACTGGTAATCTGGCAAATGCTCCCTCTGCTCACTGAGCTAAGGAGGGAGCACTGTCAAAACATACTTTTCAGAGCAGACTAATTCTGCACAAAACAGTCTGACACTGCATTTTCCATTGGTGTTGGGAGCTTTTAGCACTGTGATCTTGTTCAGGTCTTTCTGAACTCTGTCTTCCAGCAGCTGCTTCTATAACTATTAGCTCTGTTTCTAATCATCCATCTTTCAAGTCCTGAAACCTCTGGGGAAGGCCAAAACTACAAGCTTTAGAAATGCAGACACAAAATTAGAAGAGCTGGATTAAAGACTCAGGTCACCCAGAAAAATCAGAGAGAAGCCAGACAAAGAAAGATGCAAAAAGAAGCATAACATGAAGACACAAGAACAAGGAAGAAAATCAAATGGAAATGATGCAGAAGTAGGTTCATCACAGATGAAAGGTAGCTGCAGAAGGATGAGCTACTGTAGGTCTACTGGTACCACTCTTATCAAAGAAACTGAAACTAAGAAATGGAATTTACCTTAAGAACTTACAACATTTCAAATGCAAAGGTTCATATAACTGGACAGCCTAATAGCCCAACTCCACTGCCTGCAACCATCTGCCTTAGCTCTGATGGCATGCAGGAAATTCTGCCTAGGACTACTGATTTTAGAACACCAGTTTATTTCTTCAGCACTTGCTAGGACACAATGTGTCTCAAACACAGCAAGTAAGATTGACAGCTACTCTCTGCAGCATTTCCAGTTGTGGCCAGGCTCACCTATCAGGCACCTACCTTAGTCAGAGCTCCAGGATGGAAAGTCCAGCGGGTTTCACTGTTGAACTGGACCCTCACGTCCCCTCTGTCCGTGATTCTGTGCACAGTCCCTGTCTGGCCAATGAACTTTTGATAGGAGGGAAAAAAAAAAGTAGGGGAAACCCCCTAAATAAATCACATTGCTTAACAGTGGGGAAAGCATAGATGGCTAAATCATGCATCATTTCCAATTCACAGACTAACAGTTCTCCCAAACCTGCTGAAAATAAGATGCAGCCATTGTTTTTCTGCAAAAGGAGGGAAAAGCTGCTTAAGAAGCCCCCTTAAAATAGCAGCACACTGGGGGAGTAGAGTGATAGGAATACAAAGTGTGAAAACCCTTGAAAATGCAGCACAAATTGTCCTCCTCTTTCCAAGTGACAAAGATGGGCAGAGATTACAACATTGTTCTGCAGTATAATACCAGCAAGGCATGCTTTGAGAGGGAAAAAGGAGCGAGCACGGCAGAGGAGACTACAGAAAACAAAGTATAGTTTTGTAGTGCCATATTCTACAGCTGTGATTCTGGCAGGTCCTGAGAGCACCGAAGGAGGCAAAAAGTACCTATTTCTGAGATGCCAGGTGAGTTCCTGCCTGCCAGGCTAAAGGAAGAGGCTGATGCTCAGTTAATAGATTTCCACATTGAAACTGAAATGATAGAGTTTGTCTTGATATTTTAAAGTCTGATTTCAAAAAGATTGCTCACCTACAGGGTGGGTTTGGATAGAATACATACAGAATGTGTTCTTATCATTTTACAGCATTGCTTCATATATCAAGGCTTCAGACAGCTGCCTCAGAATCAGACCTGCAGGTTATTCATTTACTGACTCAAGTGCAGCAGGCATTTGGGTCACTTGTAGCTATATATTTCCCTCTCTCTCCAAAAAGCCACTTTTATACAAGTTACTAATACAAGCTCAGAGACAGGTTTTATTACTGGACTGGTGAGTATCAAAATGTGATTTGATTTTGTCTTGCAAATCTACTGTGTAACAGCAATAATGCCTTTTTCAATATGTGAAGGTAATTTAATCTATTTGGGGCAGTAGCTGAAGTCTATGAAAAGCAAAAAAAGTTGACTTACGGAGAAACAAAAAGCACAAACATTTTAAATGCCAAGTTTATTCATTTGGCTATTATTATTTCATCTGGATATAAGCACATCCCCAGTGTTCACAACCCCCTGAGATGTTCCACTACAGTAATAGGCATCATCTCTGTCTTTACTTCCTCTACTTTTTAGATAACAGGTGACAACAGACTGATGGCTCTTCAAACTAAAGCCAAGATAACAGGCCAAGCTCCAAGAACATTGTATGGATGAGAAATTTTAGCCCTGGCCAGGGATAGAGCCCACTATTGACAAAACACATAACTTTCATTAGTAGTAACGCCAAAACAGGGAATGGATCCAGAACTCCAAAGAAAAGATCCATGGCTCATTGAAAAACAAACAAACCAGACATTGCTTTTTTTATACTGGCTTCCAAGACTTCTGAGCAACTCTTTAGGCCCATCATAGATTCTTCGGAATTACACAGGGCTCCCCAAGGCAATTCTCATACAACAGAGATTTATCTGAGCCTAAAAATAAATCCAGCCCCAGTGTCCTATCACTAAAGAATTTGTATTTGTGATTCAGTCAATCCAATATAAATGTAGACAGTAACAATTTACACAAAGATGTTCTGCTAACTTCCTATCCAGTGCCTACTTAACGTAGGCCGAGATAGTGACTGCTACATTACTGAGAACACGAGCAAGCAGAAGCATACCTCAGCCATTTTAGGATTCCAGCCACCATGGCCCTCCTGCATCTCCCGCAAGATGTCAATGTCCAGCAGGCATTTCACTTTGTCCCCATGCTGGAAGGGATGCCTATCCGTGCTCTCCTTCCGCTGCAGTTCAGCTGGCCTTCCTAAAGAGAAGGACAACACCACCCATAGAGATGCAGGATGCAGTAACACAGTTTGTGTCTCATTTGGCTTTGTAACAAGGCTTGCAAACTAATAGGCTTAACTGGGGCAGAATGGCTGTGGGGCAACCTATGTAGAGTTCAAGAGGATTTAGCTGTCACTAAATATTGATAGGGTTAAGGATGAGTTAGCTCTTACAAGACAATTTTGTGCCTTCTCAGAGAGAGGAATGCCTTTGAATGATGCCTCTCATGTCACGTCAGACATCAGCTGTTCTTAGCAATCCAGTCACCCACACCAGTTGTTGAGCAGGCACACCCACACAGGACTCAAAGTTCTCTTCCATAGGCAGCCACATATCCTGCTTCACCCTCCCAGCCTTCCTGCGTAGTGAGAGGCCATTCCACTGGAAATAGGCTCCCCATCCAACCCTTCCCTTCCCTCATGCTCTTGCCAAGCTGCTCAGGGAGAGAAAAGAGTGAGAAAGACCCAATTCTGCTGCTGCAAACTCAAGAACAAACCTCCCTGTTTTCCCAGGGGAGCAAAAGATGTCCCTGCACCTCATTAAAAAAAATTACAACTAAATTCCACCTTAGTAAAAAGAATCCAAAACCACAAGTAGTTTCCTTGGTGTCATCAGAGAAAGACGAATTGCAGCAAGTTGCCCATACAGACATCACCTTTTCCTATTACTTTTCCTAACATCCCTGTTGGACAAGTATTTGGCAGCTCCTTTCTTAGACATCTCCCTTTGTCACCATTTCTCAACAGAAGGCTTATCTCTACGTACCTAATTTTGGGAGATGCTCTTTATAGTAAAAGCCACCAGATGCCTCCACAGTACACTTCAGGTCCACTTTTCCCTTATGTCCAACTCTGTAGACATTGGTGGTACCATCAGACCACGTTACACTGGCCACGCTGCGTCCGGTCTCTACATCCCAGCCACGAATATCAACCACTCGTCCAACTTTACCTTCTCCACCTGATGGAAAAAGAGGGGGACAAAGTGTTCAGTTTGCATTTTCAGTGAGACCAATACACAGAAACTCACCTGACACTAAGATGTTTACTGAGATAGAGCTTAATGAGATTTTTACCTTAACTAAAAAACAAGGAAAAAATTGTCAGTTCTCCAACTATTCACCACAGAGGAGTAGGTACAGAGCCAGAAGTCAATAGCTGGAAAGGCAGTATTCTGACAGGGAGGATGCCACCACGAAGGATTTCTGTGGGGCCCTGTCCTGGGCCAGGTTTACATATTAAACAGTAGTAGCACACTGCTGCCTGAAGCAATGCCCTCCAGGTCAAGTGTTCATGTAAGTGAAAGAAGGAAATCACACCAAAAATACCCTCAAATTATTCAGCAACTTCTACAACTTCCTCAAAGCTTCCATGATTCACCTTGATCTGCAGAGGCACAAGAGATCTTAGTCACCTTTTTAATTAGGGGAATTACACCATGAGACAACTCAAGTTTGACCAACAAGGACAGAATCTCTGCATTAAACTCACTGAAAGCCAGCCAGCCATTTACTTTGGAATACAAGCATGGAAAAGATGTATTCTGTGTAGGAACAGCCATCCCTCAGTGTACAAAAACACTGCCTAGCTAGACAACACAGAGTCATGGCACCACGCTGTGGCAAGATAAAAACACAGCAGTGGTGTAAAATCCACCCAAAATCTTTAATCTCTCCCCAACAGTGGCCAGGTGGAGGAACACCAAGATCGTTCTGGTTCTTCTCTTTATCTGCCCAAGCAAGGAAGCGTACTACTGAACCATCCGGAACAGCATGAGATATTTGTGAGAAGGTAAATGTGGCTGGGCATGGGGAGCATACATCCAATATGCAGTTATTGACCAGGGGAAGCGACAACCTCTGGACAGTATTAAGGTTCAAGTATGGGAAAACACTCATCTTGCATCAACACTGTGTTCCTTTGACCATAATAACGTGGACAGGTTGTAGCAGATGGCTGTCCTCTCCCCACTCTTTCAGTCTGTAAGAAACTTGGTATGTATCACTGGCCACAAGTTAATGCTGACAGAAACTTCGCACCACAATAACTTAAATGACCAAAGCGACACAAGAACTTATGTTTGTTTGTTGCAGCAGGGATTCAGACTGAACAACAACAGAAAGTAATCTCCCCCTCACCCTGTTCGGGTGCTTTTCTTTGAGAAGGGCACTAGCTTCCACTTCCACAGTGTTTGGACTTTGAGAAGTGGTAGTAAGGATAAAACATGTATTCAGTGAAAAGGCTGAAGTGGCTGAAAAACAACACCATTTGATCAGATTTCTCAACTAGCTACTATTGCCCCTACCAAATACATAGACTTACCAGGACCTATCACAGAGTTTGTAAGGTTATTTATTACCACTCTTACATGTTACCTCCTTAAATGCAAACAGAGTTGATGTGTTAGTGCTAGCAAGAAGCTACGTTCAGAAGAGCAAACAGCTGTGGATGGGGGCAGCTCCATCAAAGACAAGGAAGTCTTCATTAGAGACAAGCTGAGTGGCTGACCTTATGCTTCCTCACTTGTCTTGCACATGTTAACTACTTTCAGCTCACAATCATTGTAAGCAACACAAGTCTCAGACATGTAAATGTTGATCTGATCTCAAAAGGATGGATAAGCTGTACTCAGCATAAGCTTCTTTTGCTCTCATACCCTGCAAGTGTCCATATGCCCTGCACTAAACTCAGAGCTGCAATAAATGGTGGAGTCAACACTGGAAACCCTTGGACTTACAATGTAATTATAAAAGGGAAAAAGAAGCTGTGAAAGGCTCTGGAATAGAAATGTACAGTAAAGTGTCCTTAACCCTGCAGTGCTACACAGAAATTGCTATCAGTGAGTTTAACTTAGTCATACCCCAAAAGCAGCTCTAGAAAAGGCATCTTTTCCTGAAGTTACAACTCATACAGAAAGCAGAAACCATCCTCCAGCAACCACAGCAAACAGTTCTTCATTAAAGCTCCAGGGGAAACACTCCTTCTAGATCGTTTCTCTTAACTGTTCTTAAAAGTGTGCAACTAAGGATATTCCAGAGAACTCCAAAGGAAAAAAGGAGTTCTGCACAGTAGGAGACCCTGCTCCTACTGTGAATGAAAGCCTTTTCAGGAAAAGATGGGATGCATACAGCTTATGTCACAAGTATGTTTTATAGGACACCTCAAAAGCAGCTTACCGTCCTGGTTACCCCACTCCCAGTCAGGGCCACGTACTACTTTAGCCCCCTGGAAAGTCCCTTTCAGTGTGATACGAGTCAAATTCTGCCGAGGGCTCACGAGGACTCTGGAAAAACAAAAACATATGAATTTATTGTTACTATTCCCACTTCATAAAGCTCTGCTCCAACCAAGGTCTGTCATGTGAGGACCAAGTGTACCACGCTTGCACACAGAAAAACATGGCTTGAGTTCTGAAGAGCATGTAAGAAGTGAAAGAAAACCATAAAACACAGGGTCTTTGATCCTAAAAGCTGGTCCCCCAGGAAGGTCAGAATATTCAGGCACTGCTCCACTGATGGCAGAAAGACAACTAGTGAATAATACACTGGGCTAAGGATGACACAGGTTTTATCTTCAAACATTACCAAAAATGGTGAGATCCATGCTATAGAACTTAAAAAAGCTGTGTCTCTCTCAACTGTGAGATGCAGGTATTTGGAGATGGAGGCTGCCATGAGGGCATGAGGAACAGGCACACTTCAGTGACAGTCTGTGGAAACAACACAATCTACACACAAGCAGCAGGGCTGTGGTGGGGTGTCTCTCTCATGTTGTTAGCCACCAGAATTGCATCTTGCTGACTCGGGAAGTTGAACATATACAACACCCAAGTCGATTAATATTGTCTCACACAATGAAAAAACAGAGCCTCTGAGAGGAGGGATAAAAATCAGAGGAATAAGAAGAAAGTCATTTATCCAGGAAGTCTGACATCACTTCAGAGGGAGAATAAAACTGGCATTCAGCTGCCCTTGTATCCCATTGTTAAGTTTAAGGCAACGCATCTGGACATTGCTAAGATGTACACAGCATGGAAGCATTAATGGCTCAGGCAGTCTCCTATTTGATAAGGAGTTCAGCACATTTCATAACCTAACCTGCAGACTGCACAGCCCAGTTCACTGGCTGAAAAGCAGAGCAGATTAGTGCAGCAGTGTTGTGGCTAGACTGCTTCCAGGATAACAGAGACCTTTCTGTCTGCATCACAGACACACGCACTGACCCAGATAAAGAACAAAGACAAGAAATACCTACGTGATAGTAAACAGGGGGTCTGATGTCCTGTTAAAGCAGCTTCCAATTCCCATAATGTTACAGCAGCTCCTCTGCTGGTTTTGTGCGTGCTGCTCCTAGTCCCTGCTCCCTAGCAGAAATCTGTCTCATGAGACACCAAGCCACCAAATTCCTTATGGACCAATTTGTGTTGCTCACTCAGGTACAATCCACTTTGCCAGGAGACTGCAGAGGTACCACAATCGATACCCATTACCATGAACCTCCTCCTGACAGGCTCGTGGCAGCTCCCAGAGCAGACAGAGCAAACCCAAGCTCAGCAGCTGCTCCAACCCAGGGAAGGGGAGGGGAAGCCTGACCTCAGAATGCTGTATTTATTTTCCATCTAATACCTAGAGAGAGAAGGTGGAGACTCGGAAGGATAAAAAGCTTATGCTTGAACTTACTGTTTACTTATCCATCAAACGCCTAAGTTTTTTACCTTCCTTAACTTGGGAACTGTGCTTTACAACCTAATGTGTTTTTAAAGAGGGAGAGATTATTTACACATGTTCTTGTAATAGCTGAACGTTTGTTACCCAGACTGTAGCTCAACAAGAGGAAGATGGAGACCATTTTCTGAATGACTGAGATTTTGTCTGTTTTAAACCATCAAGGCTGGCAGCTGTTCTGAAAGAAGATAATGAAAGAGGGCCAGGAAAAAAAGTCAGCTAAAAAGAAACACTGATCAGCATTCATTTCATCACAGTGTCATCCCCTATAGACTTGCTACAAAACCCAGCACGGATTTGTGTGCTACATCTGAAGCAACTCAGCTGCAACATGCTATTTTCACTGTATTCTGCTGAATGCTTTTCTAGCAGTTTATCAAAGATGTCTTAGCCGAGCCCTGAGACAAAGTGATAAAAATACACTTCTCCTCCAAACCCTACTCTCACAAGGGGTTTCAATGCAAAGATTTTCAGTGACTGTAAAATAAAGCAGTAAGATGTTTAAACTACAAAATAACCACCATTCCTTGTATCCCAGCATCATTTCCCTTCGTGTATGAATCACATAACAGCAGCAATCTCCCATCTCAACAGCTCTCACATTAACTTGCCACTTTGAGTGGAATTTGTGGCTACAAACCAGGAAAACAAAGGTGACCAGTTCAGAAAGCTGATCCTTAAAGTAGTGTAAGAAATTCCATCTCCCTTTTTACTTAAATGCTGGAGGCAACCCACTGTACGTGCCTTCTCTCCCCAGCCTCACAAAAACACTGACCTTGTGTTGAACCACACACTGCTGACCAGCAACACCAAAGAATGACACGAGAACCAAAGGACCTCAGCCAACACATCTTTGGTTTTCATCTAATTCAACATGTTTTGCTCCAAATACTGGCTAACAACCAAAGTCACCAGCGTGTTGCAAAAATACCCTAAGGATAAATTTAATCATGACAGTATTGCTTTTAATAACAACTTCAATTATGACAGCCAAAGTCTGCAGCCACTGCTGCCCTACAAATTCCAATGATATTAAATTACTATAGAGTGTAGAAAATACTTAGGAGCATGTGCTGGACAGAATGAAGCTGTGTCTCTCCTCAGCATGCTGGGAACTACCCCCTGGGGATATTCTGCCTGTGTTCAGATTTCACTAGGTGCTCACCTAGCCTTTCACATCACTAGACCTATGCTCCAGCCAGCTAGAAAAATAGCATCATCCATGCTTTACAGATACTGAGACCCCAAAACAACTGATTTGGAGTTTAAAAGAGTTGTGCAGCAACCATCTGAGGCCCTGAAGAAGGCAGAGCCTCCTCATACCACACACACCCAACATTTTATAAGACAGAGACTTCCTCGCTGCAGAAAATTCTTATCTGAAGAAACAAGCACAACAAACCAGGACTAGAAAGTCGAAGGGATGGTCACCCTGCAAGGTAGCAGCCTGTAAATACTGTGTCAATCTCTTCAGAAAGGCACTGCTGTAACTAGAATCTCAGCTCATGGTGGGTACAAACTCCTGGAATATATAAAGATCTACGTATGCTACACCTCAAGAAAAGCCAACACAAGTATCCTGCAGAAATTATGGGTATAACCAACCTCAACACTGCACACTGCAAGAGATTCTAGATTCTCTAATCCTCCCTAGCAAAGCTTTTACTGAAGCACTTCCAGCGAAGGATAAAGGAAGGAAATTCTGACAGATGGCAGGCGGATGCTGATTGCTCAAGTGTGAACCAGACTAAGACAAGGATGCTGGTAAGCGAGGGATCAGGATCGCAGGAACCTATTTCAGGAACTGGCTTTACCAAGAATTTCCATTGTCAATCCTATCCTTCCTTGCCCAGGCACAGTTCTTCACAAAACCAGCTGCATGTTTATAGCTTACACTGCAAGTTCTGAGCTGGGCTAAATGCTTCTTGTCTGGTTTGCTAACCTCCAAAGCTAACCTGTGTCAGATTCAGTTTTGGAAAGCCACAATGGGCAAGACTTCAGACCAAGGCTACTAAATGTGTACGAAAGCGTGTGTGTGTGAGCACCAAGGACTCAACAGCCAGAAGGTTCTCTCAACTATGCTCTCAGAGAAGATTTCTCTTGCTTGAAGTTTTGATCCAGAAAAGATAAAATGCACCACTGAAATTTAATGTCTAATTCCACAAATCAAACAGAATATCCCAAACTAAATAAGAGAAGCCTAGCATGGGGATATGCCCTAGTGTTCTACAGCCCATGTGGATTTTAAGGAGGCACGGTAGATAACTTATCTAGTAAATCATGGTGGCTTTTTTAAGAAGTACAATTTTACTCATTCATTAATAAATTAATAAATTCATAAACTCATACTGATAAATTCATTAATACTTACTGTGCTTTTCTTTCCCAAAAAGTTAGGAAACAAGCACATCATCACACAAGACAGATTTGGTTCAGAATGTTACTCACCAACATTTCTTAGTCTAGTAGCTTAAATGACATTGCATAAATAACACATGTTGAAGAGGCTACTCCAGTACATAAACCTGCATCCTCTTTATTGCCTAGTAGTAAAACACCAGCAGCTGTCACTCAACTACTGCATTAGTTCAGGCTTATAGTAGAAGCCGTCACAGATGGAACGCTGGATTATTAAAGCGGCCTTGAATGGATCTGCACTGCACATGCATACCTACATGGTATCATGCATTTGTTCTTGTATCTGATTTAGAAATCCTACTGGTAACTAGACTGGACAGAGCTAGTTTAAGAATTATGGCTAAAAATAACTGCAAACTCTGTTTTGAGTCCAGGATAAAACCCAACATGTACTGAGAAAATACTTGTGTTTCTTATGCTTGATTACATAGAACATTTCCCTGTGTGCTTTGCTGGCTCCTCAAACTCCATTGTTCTCCAGAAACAAACCAGGACCTTTTCAAGTGTTAAGGTTGCGATTTATTGGTGAGGGAAGTCTAGAAAACAGCCTGGTAAAATGCTCCACATCCCTTACTGAAATTCAGCTTAGCATCATCCCCAAGAAGGGGATGCATGCAAAATGCCACTGCTGCTTTTGCACTTGAATATACTACTATTAAGATTTTGGATGACAGAAAGATTATCTGATTGATCTCAATCACTTGATTGAGAGTGCCTGACTATTCCTGCCCTAACCCTGGTAAGTTTTGCTTTGCAATCTGCTTACAGACATTCATTTATCTTCCAATTATTAAGTGTATATTTAGCAAATGGATACACAACTGCTAAGAAAGGTCTTCAGTGAAATTGAGCAGTCCACCCTTTTAAACTAAGAATGGGAGCCTCTCCCAAAACAGCCATTAATTTCAAACCAAACAAGACCAATAAAACACATCAGCAATTGGCAGATGTCAGGAAAAGATGCCTTCTAATGGCACAATATAAAAAACGCAGTACTTCCAAACTCAGGTTCAAACTCAGGTCACTGAAGATCTGAAATAGCCTTCAGGTAAAGGTGTCTTCAAAGCCTCTTTAGAAAACTGATTGGGAACCCTCTGCAGTGGCTGTCTGGGCTTAAGGCCACTTAAATCCTAGGATTAGTGAGCAGTCTTGAAAGCAACACACTGCTGCACTTGAGGCTCATTGTGAAGTGAAAGATACCCATTCCATGCCAGAGAAAGGAGAGAATCTGGAGACTGGTCCTATGTCACAGCCACTCAAACAACAGCAGGCAGCAACAAAATCTCAAGCAAACCCAATTCCACATAGCAGTCACCATGTCTTTTTAAACACACAGCTTTTTTTGGTCCTTGGGGAACTGCCAAAGGTTTTCTCTTCTATTTTATTAAGCAAGAAAATTGAGATGGGTGATTTAAGTAATAGTCCTAGTGAGTCATAAGTATGCAATTTTTGTTCTCAAAAAAAGATGCTGCATTGCCTAAGGCAATGTATCTTTACAGCTCAGACCTCAGTTATTCCAAAGAAATCCTCTCTGTGGCATTGTTCAAAGGTGATCTCCTTCCATGCCCCTTGTTTCACTTCTTTTTAAAATCGTAACATTTAGATATATATATGTACTATTTTTATACCTATATATGAAATCACAAAGCTCATTTCACAATAGGATCTGGCTTACTTGTCATATTAACACAAGCTAAAGAAACATCTTAATTTGGTGGATAAACACAGGGCTCAATGCTCAGAGGGGGCATTCTCTGGACAGCAACATCTATCCCTTTGCTAGCACCAAGAATTCTGGCTCAACCACACTGGCAAAGCTGTTGTAATCAACTTTAGTGTGAGCATATGGGAGGAAAACCAGCTGCAAATCCAGCACCACTGTCTTTAGCAAAGTAATTACACTTTTCATTCTGCAGATGGATGCAATACACAGTGATGTTCTCAAGGGAAGGGGTAGGAGGGAAGTAAAATATAAGAGACAGTGACAAGAGCTGATTTCCTAGTACTTTTCCTAAAGACAAGAGGATTACAAGATTCATCTTCATGTCTACCTTAGCAGGTGGAAATTAAACTGCTGTTTGAGACTGCTTTTCAGTTCTTCCTCAGGACAGGAGAAGAGACCTCCATGTCTTGGCACATCACCAATCCCTGGGGCATACATATCTCATTTTGGAGACCACTATGATAGAATAGTGACCTATAGATCCCAACAGGATTAACTGGACTTCCCCTGCAGCATCACTTACGGTTGTGAGTGCGCTGTCTCGTAGCGCTCGAAGGAGTGGGACAGATCATGCTTGTTGTTCATGTAACACTGTGTGCACAAGTCATAGTCAAAACACATTTTGCATTTCCACCGCATTCCCCGTATCCCATGCTTCTTGCAACAGTCACAGATGATGTTAGGGTGACGGACACCTAGGAGAACAAAAGCAAAGGAATAAAAGATCCAGAGAAAACAGGCTGACCAGGCTCTTAAGAACTACATCAGCATGTTTTAAAGAAATAAAATCAAGCACTGAGCATTGAAGATGATGCAGCAACATAATATCAAGTGATGTGTAATATGAATTATCCATTTCCCAGCTTAATGGACTCTGATCTTAAAAGCCATGCCAGAATTCAACAGAATGACAGTCAGCAAAACTGTTAGGCTCACAGATATAAAAGAAAGAGGAAGGAAAAGCCTTTGCATAGAGGCAAACAGGAATTTCATTGCATGAATTGGCTGAATGTACACTGCTGCTCAGCATCAACCCAAAGGCAGCTGTCAAAGGCTTAACATTCCAGCTAGCATGCAAGGCAGGCATATGCTAGAGGAGACGGTTTACAGCACTAGTTTCGTGCTTCTTGTCTATGCTATACTTACCTATTTGAGCGTTATCATACAGAAGAAGGTCGTAAGCCCCTTGGAATCCAGTCCGATAGTTGGTTCTGTTGCCTTGATCCCACTGCACAACCACAGTCTTGTCTGGAGTGGTTGGGCTGCCTGTCCGACCAATCTCAACCACAGTCCCAACATTCCCTTCTCCGTTGTCCTGGTTGCCCCACTTCCAGTCCACTCCACGAACTACCCGCATCCCAACCTGCATGCTGGCATAGGGGTCCACGTCCATCGATCTGCACAGAGAGCCCTACAGTTCTTCCACGTAGAGGGTCCTGAAGACAGGCAGTATCATCAGCAACACAGTCAGCATCACCAGCAGCATGGTCAGCACACCTAATAAAGTAACATACAACTAAGTGATGCCACTCAACGTATCACATTTTCCCCAGAATGACCTGCCTACAGAAGAGGCCTGACTTGCTGAGTAGATAAATCTGTACTTTATCAGAACAGGGATCCTCACAGCTTTTGCAGATACACAAACTAGCCAGACTGTCAAGGCACAGAAACATCTGTGTAATAGCCAGGAGACTTATTCCAGAGCACTGGGTATGAAAAAAGAGAACTGGGCAAGAAATCTTTACAGAACTCCAATACCAGCCCTTGGTTTCAAATTCAGGAACATGTGCCCAGAGAAGCTATGGCTGCCCCATCCTTGGCAGTGTTCAAGGCCAGGCTGGACACAGGGCTTGGAGCAAGCTGCTCTAGTGGAAGGTGTCCCTGTCCTTGGGAGTTGGAACTGGATGAGCTTTAAGGTCTCTTCCAACCCAAACCAGTTCTGTGACTGTGTGCAACAGCTACTAGAGACACAATGGCAACAGAAACAAAGGAGCACAGTAAACAGAGTTGAAAGAAATGACCCTGAAAACACCAGCAGCATGATTTTAGCAATGAAAAGTCAATGGCAGTCTATTTTTCAGGAAGACTCTTTATATGCATTGCACCACATGATACTGCAGTGTTGAATTTCACTTGCCCAGAAAGTTAGTTCTAGGTTTGATTTTGGGATACAAGTTTTAAAGATGCATATGAAAAAAAAGTTTGTTCTCCAAAAGTAACAGCAATTTTAAAGTGTCAATGTCAGAGAAATGTCAATTTTTGCTGCTATTTATCAATGGCAGGAACAGGGAAGTGGAATTGCTTACCTGCAATAAGCATTGCAGATTTTGTGCTGGGATCATTAAAAGCTTGGAATAGCCTTTACAGCTGTTGCCATGACAAGTGATAAATGAAGTGATAAATGAAGTGAATACCACATGGATGCAGCATGTCCACAACTTTGAATTAAATTAGAGTTTCAAAGCCTGGTTTACTTCTTTTACCAGAACAATACAGAGTGTAGCTTTCAATATGTAAGACCAAGATGCTGGTCTGACATCTGGAAAAATCTACTGCAGCATCCCTTTATTTTGGGGCACCCATAACATGAAGAATTTTCTGCACATTTGAAAGAAAAAGACTCAACAGAATGCCAAGGCTCAAACAGTGCAGATTCTCAAGGTACAGCAAACTTCCCCAACTGCCCTACCCCAGAGCAGGTTCAAACCAGGCTGACCAACCTGGTTTAGGTGACAAGCTAACAGGATGTGTACTCAGACCCAGCAACAGCAGCAGCTCTGTGCCACGTGATGTGTTTTTAGCACCACCACCTACCAATAAAGCAACTGAACCCACCGAGACCTAAAAATAAGGTCTTTCTCTAGCCAAACATTCTCTTTTAAACGTATGGAGGAGTAACTGGATGCAAAATCAAGTTTCCAGCATGCAGAAAGAGCCTGATTTCTGTCCAGCTTTAGCATCTCTCTAGCTTCAGACTTTTCCTGCTACTCGTCACTGCGACATTCAAACACCAGCCATATGAGAGCAACATCAAACCCAAATGTCCTTGTGAATTGCATGTCAGCTTCATTCTCATCATCACTAAAAAGCCGCAGGCAACACTTTAATTTAGGCTTCCTTTGTGGAGGTGGATGTGAAAATGCCAAGTTTAAGGTGCACCAGTGTTTACTGTCTTTATGAAAGCAAAAAGAAAGAATATCCTTCTTAGAAGGCATTGCAGAGCCTAATGAGTTGTACAATCCCCTCTTCCTTCAGATCAGAGATTAGTAAAACGGGCAATTTATTGCTTTAACTAAGAGGCAGAATTGCTTTTTTAAAAGGCTGCTATCAGTCAGTCAAGACAAAGACACCGCAGAGAAAGCAAATGCAAACATTCAACAATACAAAGGTACATTTTCCACACAAGAAGGCACCAAATGCATCCTGCATTTCCATCTAATATGCAGGGGCAATGCATAACAAGAGCAAAGAACCATTCAAAATCCTTACAAGATGAATTACAATGTTCATGCAGGCTGAACCTTGCCAGAGATCAGCATTATTTATTTCCTAAGTGGAAATGTTTCACTCATTGAAGCAAGCACTCCTCCCTCAATGTTTTCTGGGTCACAATTATTCTGGGGAAGGACAGGTATAGTTGCCAGAAATGATTCATAGAGAAAATGTCAGTTCCCCATGGGATTTTAAAGTAACTAGGAACCAAGAAACCATTACGACACAAGCATATTTCTGAATCCTGACCTAACATTTTGACCCCATCGACTGTGACAGAGGGAAGAACAGCCCAAGTGTAACCTAGGAGTCCATTCTTAGGAAATCCCAGTAATATTTAACTGGAACAAAGGGAAAATACTTTAGTGCCTTCAGTTCACACGTTAATTGCAATAATTACTGCCATTTTCTGCCAATATTCAAACTGCTGCTGCTAAAAGGTGCTCTAGAGACAACCTGGCGTCTGTCTGGCAAGAGGCAAAGGTTGCTGCTGCACTGGATACACAGCAAACAGACCCAACCAGTGGTGCAAGCAGTGACAAAATCAGTGCATGTCATTTAGTTACCACATTATTTGAACAGTTCAGTAAACAGAGAAAGATGCAGGTGATTTTGTTTCTTTTTTTTTTTTAAAGCAATGCTTTTTTTCTATCTCTGAAAATGAGATCTGCAACATCCAACAACTACCAAAGAGCTCACATTGTCTCCTTACAGAATCACAGAATGCTTTGGGTTGGAAGTGACCTTAAAGCTCATCCAGTTCCAACCCCCTGCCATGGGGTTGCCAACCTTCCACTAGAGCAGGTTGCTCCAAGCCCCATCCAACCTGGCCTTGAACACTGCCAGGGATTACTTCTTTCTTTCATCCTCTCGCTCTTAGGTGATTTTTCAAGGAATACAAAGCACACACAGGCTACGAACCCCTAAAACTCATACAATTCAACTCTTTGGATGCAGCCCCGCTGCATACCCAGACTTAACCTTCACCTTTCTTTCTTCTCAGCAAATAGTAAGCTCCCAGGACAGCTCAGCAGCACACATGCAAGTACTCTCACTAACAGGAAGCAACATCATTTCTCACAAGAAGACAGCCAATTCCCACAAATACAGTCACTATTAAGTGAAAACAGACCAAAAAACCAGCAAAGCACACAGTAAATAATCCTTTTTGACTTACCACCACACAAAGACCACCTCATAGCTTTTGTACCCTCCTGGCTCCCAGGTGAGGCCAGGAACCATCATCAGTTTTTATTGCTGCCTTCTGGAACTGCAATCCCAGAGGAGGCCCTGGCTGCCATGACACCTGAACTTGATGTACTCAACCTCCAGTTCCTGGTAGAGGCCCCATCTGGAGACTTTTGCCTATGCCATGGCATTTTACCAACTCTAGCTCACACCAGTTCAATGCCCAGCTCTACCACTTGCAAATCTCTCTCCTTTGCCTTTCTACACAGCCCAAGAGTTCTCCAATGGAAGTTCATATTCTAATTCACTCCCACTTCTTCTGAACCAAGTTTATCTACTCCTCAACTCAGTCAGTCTCTTACTCTAAACTAGCTCCCCCACCACTCAAAACCCTTGCCTTCTTAGCAGGCCTCTTAAGAAGCTCCCTAGTAATAGTGCCTTCTATTACCTATACACAAAACCCTACTAAATGAGAAAAAATTAACACATGATAAAGGAGGTTTTTGCTCTCAGAGTAGTTGTTTCAGTAAATTATTAATTCACAAACACTGAGCTTTCACATTACCCCATAGCACAGTACAAGTACAAGCCCCACTTCTTGATGTGGAAAAACATGCAGTCAGGCCCATCTAGTTGTTCATTGTTCTCCAGATCTCATTCCATAGCCCTTGCTCATAAAAAGAGCAGCACAAGCAGCACAAGTCAGATCAGCCACTGAGACTGAAAGTCTGGTAAGGTCCCACTCTCCATTCTGGAGAAGGCAGTTTCCAAGCTCGATCTTTCATGGCTAAAACAAAGATGGCTTAAGAGCCCAGTCCCATTGCAAAGCCACAGCGCTGAATTACAGCACAGAAGATACAAACTCCTCATTCCCAGCACTAGCAGATCCTCTAAAGTACAGGACTGACACTATCTCAGCTACTCTGTGACAAACTTAACCACTAGAAATTAGACTAAACCCATGAAATCCCTGCTCCTCTCAGCCCACCAAAGGATTTGCAGCACTGACTGAATAGTTCACTGCGAAGCCACAAGGTCTCAATGATCCTTTGCTTCACTTTTTCTTGTGCTGTCAGGCTTTCTGCTTAGTCTAAATTTTACGAGATGGCACCATTGGCACAGAGGAGGAAAGAGCAGATGATGTTTCTGGGGCTTAAATATTGATAGCAGATAAATGAAGCCATTCTGCTGACAAATCACTCTCAGCAGCAAGGAAAATAGAAATGGGGCAGCTGCCACTGTTAAAACCAATCAATCAAGAAAAAGCCTGCATGAGGTTAAATCATTTCCATGCCCCAAACCTCACCTGCTCTCAGAGTATATTTAACTGTATTATATAAACAGAATAAAGCAGGTGATTAATATGCCTTTGCCCAGGGATTAATATCTTGTCATCTCAGCTTTGCTGTGTTAAGAGCAGGCACACATCCTGAAATACTGGGAAAGAGAGTGAGGAAGTGCTAAAAATAACTAGCCAGGCACTAGGTGCCATTGACTGCGTTTTACCTCTACAATCAACACTTGTCCTTTACAAATGCCAGCCCATTGATCTGCTTTGCCTGAACTGAATTTTACATTCAGTTCACACTGATTGTATTCTAGCACTGAGTTGTTATGGTGAGAGGGGAAGGCTGCCATCCCTTTCAAGTTGCAGACTCTCAGTGGCTATCCTGCTGGTTTAGTATTTATTCTTTCACCTTGTTAAAGGATGAAGGCCTAAGAAGCTCCAGCAAATGCATTAATATTCAACACCATTAGATCTGTGCAAACCCTTCTTAGAAGCTTGACCCCAGCATTCTGGCTCCCTAAAAAGTGGCAGACAATCTCAGAATAGACCCTAAAGATGGAAGAAGTTATAGAGAAGTTACAAACCTTACATTTTTGGGTTCATAATGTGCAAGTAATCATCTGGACTGCAAGGAGGATGCACTAGGAAAAAAATGGCTCCATAGCCCAAGAAGGTCAGCATCCCATAATGCTTCCAAAGTTTGAGATGGTATTTAAAAAACTCTGCAGGTTTATTTTCTGTCTTCCTTGTTACACGATTTAAATGTCTTGAGTTTAAGCACAAACACTGGGAATGAGTGTTCTTTGTGGTTATACCTGAACACTGTGAAGTCCTTTCTACTTCTGAGGCTAAACACACAGAAAGTACTGCCTACCTCTAGATCCAGGAGCATCACAACTGAAATCTCAGCTAGAAGACACCTCTCCTTTATTTTGATCACAGATTGGATCCAGAAAACCCCACATCTTCTATATGGTTGAAGTCTCAGGAAAAATACTAATTACAGAACTTCCTCCAGTTGGGTATGAAGGCATACAAAAAGCTTGTAGCTTTCTAAAGCTATCTAACCAGAGCTGAGCTGGCCTTGAACCTTCAATTCTCACTTTACTCAAGCTTCAACCCACTTGTGATGACAACAGGTACAGAAGAGCAAACCTGTTCCAAAAACCAAGCACTCATCTGCATAGCCTCAATCCAAACTGGTTTTGTCACCAAGTTCTATAGACCAAAAAGGGATTCTTGTCAGCAATGAGTAACAAAATAAGTTAAATAGAAAGTGACAGTATCAGGCACATGATCTATCAGGAGCAAAGATGTAGCACAGTATTTTTAATGAATCAGCTCCATGCTAGCTAATGGACTAAACCCATGGAATAAACTGGATTGCACAGTAGGTCAATATTTGCTTTAAATCATACAAATGCAAACACAACCTTTGGGAAATACCATCAGTAAGCCAAAAATAAACAGCTGTCATAGGCTTCCAACAACAGAGGTTCTGGTATACTACAGTATGCTGGGTTTGACTGGGACAGTGTTAACTTTCTTCACAGTATCTTATATGGTGCTCTGGTTTGGATCTGTGACCAAAGCAGCGTTGATTGTTGATAACACATTCGTGTTTTAGCTATTGCTGAACAGTGCTCAATTTGACCGTTCCAGTTCTCCTCCCTATGCCATGGGGTGGAAGTGAGCAAGCAGCTGTATGGTGCTTAGCTGCCCACCAGAGTTAACCCACAACACACAGAAAGGTGGGATAATTTCTGCCAGGTCAGGGATGCTGAAAATTCAGATTTACAAGTCAACATCAGTCAAGCCCTACAAAAGAACAAGTTCCTTCTACCACCTTCTACTGAATACAAAAGCTCCAGGCTTTAAATTGGTGAGATCAGCACTCATGTGCCCACTGGAGAATTAAGAGTAATTATAAGTGAAAGTTCACACTGGGCATGTGGTGGATCTTTCTCATTACATCCCACAAGATAATTGCTCATGATCCCGATGATATTTCCTTCTGGCTCTTGATGAACTGTGCTCTCTCCAGGAGGGAGAAAAACAGCTCCAGCCATTTGCTTTAATTGGACCTGACAGCTTGCAGATTGCTGCCTCCAGCCTTGAAAAGCTCAGTAGCTGGGACTGATGAGAATCCACTTTTTCCTCAACAGAGATTTCAGAGTTAAATTTACATTGCATTACAGTAAACACACATACACACCCTGCCCCAAAACACACATAACCACCAGGTGATGGTTTAAAAAAAAACCCCAAACGATTATTTGTTAAGACTGAATTAAGGTCTTTTTCACTTTACATGGAAAAAATGGTATTTTAACTTTCCCATACCCTTCATGGAATATCCCTGTGGCATAAGGAAAGCAAACAAAAACTCGCTAACACTGTGTTAAATTGTGCTCTTAGACAATGCTCTAATATATCTCTGAGGCCAGACCAGAGCTGGTGGTATTGAGCCCTAAGTAAAGCTCAGGTCCACATCCCTCACACCAGCTTTCAAATCCTATTTACCATGAGAATCTGGGATAAATCACTTGAAAGTTTAAAATCCTCTGATCTATTTACACAATTGCCTTGTCTGTCCAGAAAGGCAGTAAGTTTCCCTACAAGTCATTCCAAATCAGAAGACTAACATCACTGCAGGAGTGAAAAAAAATCAAGAGGAATTAACACTAATGTCCTGCTGGTAGACATGCAGTTGGAGAAAACACAGTACTGTGGTTCTGTGATAGGCTGTTCATAGGAATTCAGACAACGGATTGTAAATCATCTGAGTTAGGAACATAACTTTCTTCAACTTTTCAAACTGAAAAGTAGCTACTTCAGACTCTTGCATAAAGCAAGCTAGAGCATAGAACCTGCTGAATCTCCTTGATAGGTCATCCTACCAACTTCCAGATCCCCCTTCAGGCTTTCAGAATGGTCAACACCACACTCCTGTCAGTTTCCAGCATGGAACTTGCCCTTTCTGTGCTCTGAAAGCAGATCAAAAGGTTTAAATCTAATCTAACCTGACATGCCTTTGGCTAGAGAGACATCAGCTATATAGGAGCAGAATGAATCGAGCTCTGCTGTTGTTTTCTTCCCTGGTACTTAATGAAGGTTTGAGGGTCAGCATGCACATCAATTCACTTACAAGTTTGTACATTTTAGAAGTACAGATGCTATCTTTCAGCTCTAGATTGCGAGTAGAAGGTATCAACCCATGATCCAGCATGCATGCTTGCCTTTGTCTCCTTCCGGGCACACTGTATTACAACATCCTGGCCCCTCTGTAAGTGCCCTTGATAAGCCATGAACCTGAATCCTTGAAAAACAATTAGGGTTCAAATAGTCTGCTCACAGGACTTTGCATTCTATTCCTGGATCCCTGGAAAACAGCAACTCGAAATGAAAGGGCGTGATCAGTACTGTTGCAAGTGCTATGGTCACATTCAGCGTGACCCTGAATTCTGCCAGAGCCCAGGAGCAGTTCTGCATCAGAGATGATGAGCAAGGAGAACAGATTTGATGGGAACAGGCAGGCAGGGGCAACATGACCTAGGAGAGCTTAACTACCAAGTTGGAGAGAGCCTTCAACTTTAGAGAAACCATCTGCAACCAAGACCAGTCTGTGTGAGCAGCCAATACTAATGCTATAAAAAACAAGGCTATACAAAGACAAGTGGTCATGTAGCCACACACTTGTTAATCAAAGTAGCCATGAATATACTCCTTTCCAAGTAAAAATAGAAGGAGACAGTTTCTACCTCCACACTTGCAGTATTTTCACAGCTCTTGCAACTTCCAAGACATTTGTTGAAGTTTTAGTGGTAAGAGACTATGCATGGCCTCCCAATTCTCCCAAACAATCCCAGAGTGGATCAGTTGCCACTGCAGACCAAAGCAGGAAAATAACAGGTTCTTTATACACTAATTGAGCGCAGGATAGTCGCAAAGCTTTAAACATGCATCCAAAATAAATATCAAAACATATGAAGCTACAAGCACTATCACAATAAGCAGAGAATTACTACAAATATCATACAAGTATGAAGATTCTTCTCATGTCAGTGGCTCACAGAGGTATGCTGTGCAAAGAGAAAGGGATGGGAAACATCTTTACCCTTCTGAAGCCTAAAAAGAGAGTAATGATTCAAGAAAACAGAACTGGTGATGACACTGTTAAACAACTAGGTAACTGTTTGCTAACATGTTGCAGGCACTAAATGAAATTATGTCCTTCCACCACAGGAACAGACAAGAATAATATGGAAAACAGGCATAAGGTACTAAAGATACATCAGTGGTAGAGCTGGGAGTACAGCATGAGTTACCTGACACCCAATCTACTGCCTTGCTAGTTGGCTGCCTTAAGGAATAGCTTCTTAAAGGGAACCAAATGGAAGTTAGCTTCTCCAGATACAAACCTAGACACCTATAATTCATTTTGAGCTTTGCTTTCTGCTCTGGGCAAGAGCTTCTCCAGCTCTGCCAAGACTATTGAAGCTTTCTTTTTCTGATTTCTATTATCAACATGACACACAACATCATTCCAATCATAATAATGTGGGTAATTTACAGTAACTGCATCCCTTGAGAATTCACTTGTCTTTATCCTGAAATCACAGATGAAAAATTCAACAGGTAATCAAGTACAGAGGAAAGACCTAGAAGGATGCACAACTGCATTGTTCTTCATAAGAAGCAGGTTTAAGAAACCAAGGAGCTGTTAAACAGATGATAAATAAGAATTGCATCCCATTTGAGCCAAATAAACTCTTCCTATAGCAATAGGGAAGTGTAGAGGATGTAATGAGGCTCTTAGCCAAAAAAAGAGACGGTCGAGTAGCAAAGCCAAGCCCAAGTGACCTCCATGAAGGTGAGCCAGAGCTCACTTGTTTCTAGCTGCGTCAGAAATTAGGATTTGTTACGTTGAGAAAGTAAGTTCAGGAGTTGAGTGTCTGCAGGGAAATCAGAACAAGCACACAGATTGCTTCCAGTGCGGCTGTACTATCTCCTCTAGGTTTAAGTTTGCCCCTTGTTTGACTGATTCTCAGTTCATGAAGACTGCTCTTGCACAGAAACACAGGACAGAGAAAGCCGCATGTGCTTCAGTTCCCACTGGCCCTGAGCACACGCTCCAGTGATACAAAATGCCCGTCAGGAATCACTGCCAACGTTTCAGCACTCAGCTCTCACGTTAGAAAGCAAGGGCTGACCTGCAGTACCTGTTCCAGAACAGGAAAACAGGATCTATGTTTCCACCCTCCTGGGCACCCAGCACTCGCCATCCAGAAGAAAAGAAACAAAACTGGAGCAGGACCAAGCAGACGCACCCTAGTACAGCCTCAACCATAGCAGCAAGAAAATCGGCCACTTCCAGCAGACCTATTCACAGCTTAGCCCAAGGGAGGAAAAGGATAAAAACCAGGCACTTACCTGACAGATACGAGAGAGAACGAATTTCGGACAGCCCTTCACAAAGCCACCGTCCTTAGCCAAGGGCTCTGTTTGCTTCCTCCCCTCATTCATCCTCAGCACAGACCCGCTACAGTGGCCTAGGGAGAAAGGAGAAAACACAAGAAGCGGCCCATGTGAGCACCGCGGCTGCAGCCCACGGCCACCGGCTCCTTCCCTCCTCAAGCCCTCCGCCGGACGAGACACGAACCCGGCACCAGACCCCACAGTCGCGGCTGCTCCGGCCCGACCGCAGCCTCCCCCGGGCGGCGGCGCTCCCCCCCCGCCGCCGGCAGCAGCAGCATTGCCGCGGCCGCCCGCCGCCGTCCCGCCA
>JANHGB010039900.1:0-105147 GCA_026283785.1 Coracopsis vasa | reverse complement strand
CTCAAATATTACTGTTATCAGTGCGTTCATCCTGAGAATGAATATTGTCCTAGGATTTCTGATGTTTATACACTAGTGCTGCAGGCCCTGAACTCTAAGTCATATAAAAATCAGTAAGAAAAGGTTTATAGAGCAAGGCCTTTAAATGACGTCAGTACAGACTTAGCTGTATTTTCTGTGGTTTTATTCAAGGATTTCTTGGAAGATGTCTGTTTGTTAGGTTTTGAAGGTTTTTTTCAAAGCCGTTTCCATTAGCATTTCGAGAACAAAAGTAAGTTAATTTGGAGAGTTTGCCGGAGGACCTCAGAAAGTTTACTTGATTTTTACTTGAGGACTGAGGCTTATTTATATCAATTCCAGATCTCAATCCAGATTTAGGCTATCCAGAGATACAGACTGACCTTCACTAGCTGCCTAAAGGACATCTCAATACCTAATTACCTTTCCTTTAAAATTAATTGTTGCTTTGAAAATCCCGTCCTTGGAGACATGAGCAGCTAATCCTGTTTATATTAAATTTCTACAAATTATTACAGCTATCAGGTAATGCCTTCTGAATTCTCTATTTAGCGCACGTTAATATCCACTTATGTAAGACCTGCAGCTCCAGATACGCCTCTGAACAAGAATGCACCACAGCGGGCAAGACGGCAAACAGCTTAAATTTTGTGGTCAAAAACCCAAGGCGCACAATGTACAAAGTTACTGAAGTGAAATGAAAGAAGAATGTCACCTTGGCTCCTTTTGACTTGATTTCACATTGAGTTTAGCACCCTTCACTGATAATAACTGCTCATCTGTAATGATAGGGAAATGATTTGTGATTTCTAGGCACTATGCCTCTAATTTTTTCTCGAAGCTTAGGAAGATGAAGTAAATAAAAGTCAAGACTATTTCATTTTCCCAGTTCCTCTTCATACTTATTTTAAAACAACCTGGGGGGAATTTGTAAGTAATGGAAATTACCTGACAAGTGTTCCTTTGCAGAACGGGTAGTTACAAAGTCATTCTAGCATGGGTGATACTGAGCTGGTGAGCATACTCCTCAGCCTCGATAACAACACAGTTATAACGTACAATCTAACATGATTTGCATGCAAGCTAGTTTCAAGTGTCTTCAGGCAACCTCTTGCCTTCATCTTTGCAATTTTCTTATGAATAATGAATGGTTAACAAAGTCATGTACTTAGGAGGAGAGGTTGCCTCTGCCAACAGGATATGACCTGACAGAAATTCACTTGGAAAAACACATACTATGTTGAAGTTACTGGGCACTATATGTGAAAGACCAGCAACATAGGTGTAATTTAGGAAACAACTGTGGATATTATCCCTATTCAGTTCTATTAAAATATATCTCATGAAGCCCCTTTCCAACCAAAATCACTCTGTGACAGTACCTGTGTTTCTGTAGTCAGTATTTGCTTGTGTTGAAATGTTTTCCTAATGTTCTACTTTCAAGTTTGTATGGGGAAATGCCTTTTCTGTTGAACAAATGCAACTAAACCAAATACATTTCCATGTTTGTCAAAATATTCCAAGCAGTTTTTCCATTTTGTATCCAGGTCTATTTACAAGTTTCTTTTATGTAATAGCTAATGCAATGCAGGGGGCTGTGTGCTTTCCTTTCCCATGAACTGTGACTTCAATAAGATAGCAGACCTAACCCTCTCCCTGAAACAGTGAAGGTCAGTCTTTATTCTTCCAGGAGAAGTAGATATTTACATAAAGAATACAACATTTTAACTCTAAACACGTTTCTCATCACTACACTCAACAAGAGAGAATTCTACTCACAGCAGTGCCTGAATGAGAGTGGAACAACCTCAGTGAAGACTTAAAAAATACTCTGAAATTTAAACAAGTCACAAAATAGGAACTAAGCAAATTCTGTCCTCCATTTGTACAAGCAAACTCTATTTACATCAAGTTATAACTTAAAACGTACAGGGTACAACAGGCAACTATAGATAAAATGCTGGTCCTTACCTTTGCCTATAGAAGTGGCTATTCCATTCATTAACTGAGATAGAGATTTACCGGGAGAACCAGAGATATCTGAGGATGCCACCGAGTTACTGCTCAGGAGATCAATCTTCCCTGCTTGCTGTCGGAACTTCTCCAGCTCTCTGGATAAGAGGTTAAACTGCTCGCTCTGCGTCCGGCATTTCTCCTCTAGCTCTCGGACCTTGGCCTGCACAAGCAAGACACCACACAGACATTTGACTGAGTTCAGAGTGAGCTGTGACTGCATCAGATTTTTCTACAGTACCAGGAAGCCAGGATAGGCAAACTATTTGGGATACACAGGCCTACAATCGCATTTTTCTTCCCCTAAATTCTCACCCATGTTTAGAACAAAACCTTTTAGTAGCCCTGTAATATCGCAGTAAGTATTCATTTAATCCCCAATTTCCAAAGGGGAATTTCCTCACTGTATTTTTGGCAGTGCTAAAACAAAATCACTGCCAAGAACACCTGCAAACAGATCCTGCGGCTTTGTGACTTCTGCACACATCTGAATGTCACTTTTCTGCACTCTTCCAACTTTTCCTAAACCTCAGATGTATTTCTGAGGTTTGCCAATCCTCTGCTATTAAGCTGAAGACTCTTGAGTTGCTAGATTAACATTTATGCATTAAAACCCAACAACAACAAAAAAAGGCCCACAGTGGTTCATGTAGAATGTGAGCCTAGCTACTGGCTGAATTCCCTTGCAAAAATAATGCTCCTCACTATAGATGCCAAACCACACAGAAGTAATCCAGACACCAGCCAAGAGGAGAATGTGTGTAAGCTTGTGAGAAGTATCAAAACGTCATTGTTGGCAAACATTTTTATTTTGAGGCATCAGCCTTCAACAAAACAGAACTTCAAAGATAAACTTGTGTGCTGACTTGGGAAATCTGCCTACATACAGTTCATGAATTCCTGATGTGAAAAAATGGACGAAGTGATAGAAAGATTCCCTGGCTGAAAGAAATGACAAAGGGCAAGGGAATGTATGACTTTACGACTTTCACTCAAAACATACATAAGGGGAGTGAAAATGTGAAATCCAAACCTGCACAATCATTGTACCAGCTAAATTAAAGATACAGTGGTTTTTTCAATAGAATGCATTTAAATTTCAATATGCATTTATAAACAGCCTGCATATCTATTTGCATGCACTATCAGATATTCCCAAAGAGAAAACCCACAAATCTAGAATGCCCAGAGAGTAAGGAAAGAGCATAATAACGCATGTTGCAAATACTGAAGAACCAGCAAAGCTCCTGAGAATCTCAGTTGTGAGGTCTGATTTTCACATAGGGCCAAACATTTGTTCTATAATCCGAAAACGTGTCAGAGCAGAAGTACCATTTTAGACCTAGCGAGCACTCATGGTTTTATGTGCTGCCACCCAAACAAGCAGAAGTAGCTCAACAGAGACAGTAATACACTCCTTATGTGAAAAGCTAATAAATTATATCTTAATCTGATGCTTTATGATGAACAAAGATGACTTCCCTTCATTAAAACCCCCTGTATAGTATATGCCTTGTTAAACAACTGAACTAACAAAGGAAGTCTGGATACCAATTGGATTCATTTAATTGTACTAAACGTCTTTTTGTTGAAAGAAAAATGTTCTCAGTTCATATGAAAAGGCCTGCATATACTACATATCAAGAAAACAACACACATTACATACCACTATAAAAAGATCTTAGCACAGCTAAAGACAAAAAAAACACTTATAGTCCCCAGAAGAACACAAAAATCTAAATTTCCTACTACAGCAGGTGGTACTGGTTGTTCCTTTCTTTTCTAACAAATATATTTTTAAGCTACAGTGAATTTTGAGGAGATAATTTCTTCGTATTCATAAAACACAAATTAATTTAGTTCTGCCAAAGAAGTCTCAAGGGTATCTACCTGCCTCATTATGAAACATAAAACAATACGGTACAGAGTCCTTGTGGGAGTTTTACACAAACATTAAATGCTTTGATTTTTGTGGGGTTTTTGTCTTTCATCTTTTCACTGTGGTTTTGAGCAACCAAAATATAAGCCTTTGCTACTTGTTAATTTGCTGCATGAATAATTCATCTATGTGCAATTTTAAAAGAACATTAAACAAACAAAGTAGTAAACTGATGCGGGTTTTTAGATCCCCTCTTTCCAATGGGAAGCTTAAGGATGAGGTATTCAACTCACTAAGAACAGATACTGACCTTTCCACATGCAGTTATGGAAAATCTAGCATAAAATAAAAAATAAAAGCATCACAATTCAGACCTGAACAAGATGCTAAGGATGCCTTAAAAAAATTGTGGGGAAAAAATAAATATTATTTTAATGTATTATCATTATTTATTAATTTAAAACTTCTTTGCATTTCAGTATATGCAACTATATATTTTACTTTTCTTTTGAGCATCTACAAACTTCAAGTTGCTCTTTCATGACAGTATGAAGCCTGGATGAAAAATGCCTTCACTACTTTTTTTATCAAGGTTGTGAGTTAGAAGTGAGTACAAAGCTGTTACTATGTAAAGAACAAATTGTCCTAAGATCCACAACAGCGCTGGCAGTAGGCATCCCATCCCCATCTTTGTTTTTTTCTGTTGAGGCAGGTTTATTGTTAGCCAGCCAGATTCACTTCCCTGTGGAAAGTCTATGTGTTGGATGTCACTGCAGAGCGAGGCATGTGCTTACACTCTCAGAAGAATTTTTATTCTATATCGTGGTACAGTCTATTCTAACAACGACGACAGAAAAGCGTCAGGTCTACCAGATCTCCCTAAACCTGGATCTGCCTATAGCAGTGGCTGTATGAAAACACATTCTCTACTCCAGACCACACTTGAATGTAGGCCACCTAGGACTTGCCAAGTTTCTCATACAATACATAGTGCTATTTCTAAAGTGTAAACAGCTTCTTAAATGGAAAATGACGCAGACTTCAACTGTTACAAAAAATACTGTTCACACAAGACAGATATGACAATGAGCAACTTTCCAGGTGGATAGCTTGAATTCAGACTAGTAGTAGCTCACATATTCTGCTACAGAGATATCATTTCATGGTTTAACTGTTTACATAGCAGCAACGGCTTTCAACAGATGGCTCAATAACTCAACTTCAGGTGATAATATCACATAAAATTATCTCTGCATTAACAAAGAAACAATCTGAATTCAGACAAAATCCACACAATCAGAAAGGTACCATCTTGAATAAGTTACCAAACCATTCCTACTGGGCATGCTCATCAGAAATCAGCTGTCAAAACCAGCTTCTGGGTTTTCATTAGGTCATGCCAGATTTGAAAAATCAATCTCTCGTAGAAAAAAACTTCTGATGTAAGTGATTTGGTATGAGGCCAATAAATGCCAAGCATGCTTGCGTAACAATGGTTCTAGCACGCGTCCCATGCAAGGTTAGGCAGGACTATCATACTCATTTTAAAGGTCAAAGTGCAGGATTCATGACAGAGAAAGGAGAATTTATGCCCTAAAATACCTGCATGCTGTCCAAGGTGTTCTGGATGAAGTGCAAAGCAATAAATTCCAAACAGGACACAGTAAACAAAGAGACGTGAAATAAACAAAGAAATAAAAACAGTTTTGAACACTTTTTTTACATTTCAAAGCAAAATACATTAGAACAGTTACCACGCATAAAAACATGCATTAACACAAACCACGCTACAGAACATTCCAGAAATCAATACCACTGCTGATCTTACATTGCAAAAGGCACATTAAATAAAATGCTGAAAATTAATAGGCTCATGGCAATGAAAAGCAAAAGCTTAGGAAACAATGGGGTTATGCAAATCAGAGGTCACAGACAAATCAGCTAAACAGGGATTCTGATTAGCTTAAGGCAGGTAAACAACCATTTGCCTGCTTTGTTTCTACTTCTCTTTTCCTGCATCACATACTTTCCACCAGGCGTTAAATAATAAGTTAATATTATAACCTTAAAGGAAAGACAAACTTAACATACATGATGACAATGAAAGCCAATGAGTAAAACATGTTCTGTGGGAATAATAACTTTCACAGATACAAATAAACATTTATATTTTTTAAGATGATCAATGCATCACAAAAAACACCTCCCATCAATGCATGACCAGTAAGTACTCAGACAGAAAAAGGTAAAAAGAAAATTACCTTCTGCTTAGAACAGATTTCTAACTGAAATGTTGACAATGCACTTGCTATAATCTATAATATCCCATGTTCTTTATGATATGTATGTTATGTTAAGACCAAATAACCATTTAGTGCCTTTTCTTTTCCTCAGGCAGAAAAACTGGTTTACTTGTGCATTTGTATTTTCTGACACTTAACCTTATCTTTCAAAAAATATGATTGGAAATTAAGGAATCTGTTCTTTAAGCTGAAAAACTAGGGAGGAATTGTTTGCTTTAGGAACCTTCTTACAGGAGTTCTAATTTCTGCTACACATTGTTGTAATTTGTCCTATCTTGCACAAAACTGTAGGCCAGCCTGCATTTCTGAACAGCAGCAGCAAAGGGAATAAAAAGTTCTGTCAGCACCAGCCAGATATTTGAGTGTATTCATCTATTTCAATTTGAATTTTTGTGGTTTCCTATGTAATTTAATCATAACTGTATGTATCCATTCTAAAGGTTCCATTATTATAAGAGTCTCAGTTTAAAACCACTAAAAATTTCACTCCAACCTAGAACAAAGAGGTTTTGCACACCTTTCCTTATTCAAACTAAAACTGACAGAAAATCTAATGGGTTTTGAATATAAGTAAGAATTTGCTGCTGTTCTCCATGTCACTTCTATACAAGACACATGCAGTTCTATATCTTTAGGCAAAGACTAAATCAAAGACTAGACTGGAGATTTTTAGGAATAAGGACTTGAAGGAAGGCTTGAAAAGCTACTATTGAATTTAGAGGCAATATCCTGTGCCAAGGTCAGAACTGCTATGAGCAATTACTAATGAAAGCACTAATTTTTTTTATTTATCTTTATGGAGGATGTTGCCTTTATGGATGATGTCAGTATGTGCAGGTAGTTAGTGCCTTAAAACTTAGTAAATCAGATCATCTGAATCATCTCTCAAAATTTTATTTATTTAACAGCATTTACTGACTAAATCCAATAGTCACTGGCAAATTCTACAAACATATTGCAGCATAGCTGAGAAACGCTAAGAAAAGCCACTGCTGGTGATAAACAGCAATAGGATTAGAGGCAATGAACATGGGTAGCATCCAGAGAAAAATGCTGACAGGATACAAGAATAATATTCTTCATAATGAAAGAGCTCAAAGACTGAAAGAGGCTGCCCGTGTGGGTTGTCATATCTCCATTCCCAGAGATGTTTAAAAATGGAGGGGGCAAAGCCTTGAGCAGCCTACAGTGATTTTGAAGAGGGCCCTTCTTCGAGCACGGAGGTCCCTTCCAAACAGAATCATCTGATGATTTTAGTTAAGAATTTGAATGTGCATGTGGTGCCTGTGATTTTCAAATGCCCAGTTCAGGCTGCCTAGAAAATAGAGTTTTCCAATGAAAAGAATGAAGTGTTCTCTGTCTACTACACCCTTTGAAGGTTTTTCAGTGTCCAAATTCTTTTATTAAGTTTAAAAATTTTGGCTCTTTAACATGTTGCTTTATGCTTACTATACAGTATTTAATTAGGAACGTTAAGTAACTTGTTGGTATTTGCAACTATATTTCCAGTCTAGATGATAATAATTCCCACAATTAATCACTTCCTTTTTATATACCTGACAGTATTTTACAAAAAACAGTACCAACATTTCTATTCTATACAAGCAGAAAGTGAGGTACACACATCACTTCCAACAGCTCAGCTTAATACACTCCTATCTGAATTATAATCTTTAAAGGATACAATTACATTAGAAGAGAAAAAATAATAAAGTATACGCCAACATGTTACTTGAACTCTCAAAGTGATGATACTGTACAATTATCCATACAGAGTGGAACCTCCACAAGCAAAGGTAACACAAAGGGTATCTTCTTACCTCTAGCAATTGAACTGCTCCTTCATGTTCCTTCTTAGCTTCAACCTGAGCCTTGATTTTACAAAAAAAGAAAAGGGAAAGGGAAAAAGGAAATAGAAAGAAAAAAAATATCAGTTAGTCATACCACATGTAGTATGCTCTAACCACATAAAGCAGCACACTGTATACTCAAATACCAAGCCAATTACAATTTTGAAGGGGTGGCTCTGCCAATATTACTACAGAGATTTGGTTCCAAGCCATTGAAATAACTGCTTATTTTTAGGAGACTGAATCTCAGCAAATGTTAATAGCACTGGTATTTTGCGGGACAAAGACAAGCGTGCTCAACACACTGCAAGACAAGAACACATCAGAAGTATCTCTGAAACCCTTTACATTAAAACTGAAAAATGAGCTTGTTATTCTACATTGCAGGAGGTGCAGACACCTACAATACCAGCTAGGAGAAAGCAACACAAAACCTAAGCTCATTCTTTACATGTAGCAACAGTATTATCATCTAAATAAACAGCTCACAGAACACTTCAAGGAGACCACAAGAAAGGTTGTCTGTAAACAGGTGTGCAACATTACAGTCCATTCAACTGAACCAAAGAAGAAAAGAGGGAATTGGTTAAGAGCAGAAAACTGTATTTTATGTTAAGAAATTCAGTTATAAATTTTTGGTAGGGAAAAGTCTAACCCTTTGTATTATGCTTACTTTATTTCCATTTAAGTTTTCACTATCTTCTTTACTGAAGCCTGCCCAAGGTAAGCAAAATGTTTTATTAACCATTTTATCAGGCTGACAGCAGTATGATACACTAACTTTGCCTCTCAGCTCCTTATTAGTGTAACCCAAAGACCACAATCTGCACATTCCTCATCAAAGGCAAGTCTTAAAACTCTCCAATTTAGCAAAAGGCAACACCCTACAGACTTTCTAATTTAATGGGCAAGAAATTCCCATGATGGATACTGACACAGCTATGTTAACTTAATTTTCATCATCTAGGTCTACCCTACACTGTTACTGGTTTCAGTGGAAGCTGGGTCAAGCCATAAAGTCACAAGTGAAAACATACACCCAAGCTATACTTCACTGTCATGCACAGTAATAAATCCTCCTTCAGACCTGCACACAGAGTCATATTTCTTCCTATACCATAATAAGTCTTACTGATAGCACCTGATAAATATTGGCTCCAGGAGCATTACCAAACGTATGATGACAGGTGACATAAAGCCTTGTGCTGTCCATCATTACAAGTTTAATAAAATCTACCCAGAATATGAGTTCTTGATAAAGGATTAGAAAACCTGCATCAATAGCTATCTCTCTTTTACATCGAACTGTCTTGTATTAAGGCTTTCTTAGAGAAAAAAGACCATCTGATTCCCCATCAACACAAAACCTTGATGAACAATATTATATTCTTCCTTTTAGGCTGGAAATCTGATCAGTCTGTACATATATTAAAAACACAGTGGATTTTTATGCAGAATATCAAAATGTGTCACCAAATGCATCAGACTGCAGCAGCAACTTCCTTTGTTTTGAAGTGCACACTTCTGTGTTTCATCAGGAACTTTACAACAGCAACAAGATACACTGTGAAATCTCACCTGTTACTGCCTAGGGAGTCACTACTTCAATTTTATGATACCTTTTTAAGTAATTAGGTGACTTTAATAAAAAAAGGAAGAAGGAATTTAACATTAATGTACGTGGTACATTGGGAGGTCAGCTCTGGATGAAATGTGAGTCAGCAATTCCTGTTTAATGATGGAAAGCTTTATAGTTACTTAGGTAATACATTTACTTCAGTTATTTTTCTGTCAATATATGCAGCACTGTAATGTTGGAAAGGAGGTGTGTTGGATATCCACAGCCTAGAGGCCACAGAAGGACAAATTAATCTGTGCTTATTTCCACTACCATACCTAGAGAGTCACAGGAGCTTGTTTAACTCCCTACAACGTAGAACTGCGCACAGTATAGGTATCCTCCCAAAATCTTCCTGTGTTTTGAATACTTTCCCTCTTCTACCCATACAAAGTACTAATATGATCTTCATTCTTATCCTGTAGCATTAATAATAATAATAGTACAGAAGCAACTAAGCATCTTAAACATGTTACAATGGAAAAGAATCTGAGCTTGGAAGGTCTGAAAATCAAACCAAAAAAGGCCTTTTTCATGTTGAGTGGTATACAGAATGAATATCACAAGTGGATTTTGTCAAGAGATGTGATGGCTGGAATGTTCATTTATATTGTCAAATATCCTTATCGTGAAAGGCCATTACAATTAAAAAAGACAATAGCAACTTAATCTCATTCAGAATTAGATGTTTCAAGGTGGAAATGAGTGCCTGTGCAAAGTCCAAGAAGAAATATTTCAGGCTAATGAATGAAACCAGTGGGAAGAATGAATTATTTCTTAAATACTGCTAAGTAATGTATAGACAAATTGTTATGGTGGATTTAAGTATAGGAATGCTAATCCAAAATTCTAGTAAGACTTAGTGGTAAATGATTGTTAGATAATAATTTTTAACATCAATAGTCTCATACTCCACGCTACTTCAGGTCCACTGAACAAGAATTTAATCACTGGCTACAGATACTGAGCTAGTCACATTGAATAAAATATCACATACAATAAAACCTTGTTTGTGTTTGAACCCTGTCTTGCTACAGCTTAACAAAAAATGACTGAAGAAAACAGTACTGCAGAGATTAGTTTCCTGTTGCCAATCTGTAACAAAAGGACCCATGTAATGTGGATTTATTAGAAGGAGGTAACAAAATTTAGCAAGAAGTAAAACTGCACCTTTCTCTGCTTTGCCAAGAAATTTAAATACAAAATTTACAAGGAAGTTCAAATAATGACAGGTTAATATAATTATAAATGACTTTTTGAAATATGCCTAAATAGATTAATTGCACAAGGCTAAAAGAAAATTAACTGAAGATCTCATTTGGCCAAGTGAAGCTTTCTATTTCAAGAAAACTATTTTAGATGCATCTTTTTATTCTGCTGAGAATGTCTCTCCATGCCAATTCTCTACCAAATTATCATTAGCATTATTATTTTGTTTTCATCTAGTCAAGCAATTGGAAAAATCAACAGTAGTATTGAGACAATTGCAGCTTTTTCAACTACGATGTGCAAGTACTTTGACATGGACTTGACTTGAATCTAATTTAGTGGCGATAGATGACAAGAACTGCCACTGTCTGGAAGAGAAAGCCAAAGAAATCCTAACAAAACATTAATATGTCAGAATGATTAATTGTTCCAGCCAACTGACAAGAAAATGGTGGATTCCTCTATTTTGATTATCATGGAATTAAAACTGGATTCCTTCCTTCCTGACATTTAAAAAATGAACAAATATTCCTGAGCCCAATGTAGAGGGAAGCAATGGAAATACAGAGGAAATAGATGTATTTGTATCAATTTTCTCCCTACTGAGGACTTACATATATCAGTCAGGTTAACGTTTGCTGACATTAACATTTATAAATCAGTTAGTACAGCCATGTAAACCCAACAGTAAACATCCACTTGTTAGAAGTGCATCAGCAATCATACAGGAACCATTTTGGTGGCTGCAGTTTAAATTCCTTCAAACCAAGAGATCTGTTCCATGATCTGTGCTCTTGTCACTGCAATTCACTTTTCCACCTGACTTTCCCTTTCTCCACTTACCTTCTGCAGGAGTTCAATTTCCTGCTGTTTGGCGTTGAGAACAGCCAAGGCTTGCTCATGCTCCAACTCCAGCTGTTGCCGCCGTTCAGCAGCCTCTCGCATATGCTGTTTCAAAGGAAGCAGAAAAAATATCAGGAGACTTTAACATATTCTACCTGCAGTCAAACATGCTGCCATTCCCAGGCGTGCAGATGTTCATCTCAACATAAAAGATCTCTGGTATCACTGGTAGGCAAGAGGGAAACTGAATGGGATTTTAATATGGTCAGTACTCAGAGGCATATCGCCAGCGCTAAACTCAGGCATTTTGACAGCAGTCTCTGTGAGGGTATACAACTGTCATTGCCAGCAATATGGCCTCTGTGATGCACAAGTGAACAGTACCCACTTTATCCATCAGGCACACATTTATATATGGCATTTTGCTGAAAAATTAAAGATTGGGAAGAAAAATAGCTTGACAATTCCCTAAATGCCTCTTTATGTAGGATATGCTTTTGCGATCTGCAAGTGATGACCCATAGAAATCCCTTACGTTTGCTAACATCTGCCTATTGGTCATAGCAAATTAGAGCAAAACTAACTGCGGTCAATTTGAACAGAAGTGACTATAGAGTACTCAAAACCAACTTTCAAAGTACAGTTGCTACTAATGATTCAAAGCAATATGATAAAGTTTCTTGGGAAGAGCAGAAGCTGAACAATGTCAAGATACCCTTGCAGATAGAAATCTTTTTCATTACAAGTTAATATTATTCTCCCAATATCATTACAACTTTCAAACACCCTGTTCATAAATGGGAGTTAAGAAAGATCTCTATAGATTCTGATCTCTTCTCTGGTGAAACTGGTATTAAAGATTTTTATTTTCCAAATTACATATTATTCCCATAATACTCACAGAGCAGAGGCACAATATCTTATCTGCAGGACCATGAGTTATTACACACAAACCTATTAGGAATCAGCACTCGGAAATAGAAACACATGGCTAAAATTGACAAGAAGAGCCCAGAATACCTAATTGTGTATGGGAGAAAATTTTATCAAGCATATTGCTAACCTTTAATGAGCTGTTATTCTCTGCTACATGTTACTCATAACAAAAAGGGACAGCACAGGGGGGCTGACTTCTTTCAATCTGGGCATGTTTGCAAAGGAAGCAGAAATGTCTCCAATACTCCACTTGCCCTCTGCTTGGGATGTGTTTATTTTTATTTGATGTATTAATAAGAAACAACAAAAAAAAAATCATCAACAATTTTTCCAATTTATCAGTTTTCACTCTCAGCTAAGGCTTATTTTCCAGGAGTGTTGTGAGGATTCAGTGTCTTGACTGTCAGCATTTCTGAAGTATACACATAGAAAAGTTAAATGGATCTGTTAATGGGTAGAATCTAGTCTCAGTATTTAACAATGACCTAAAACAATGGTTCTTATTCTCACCTCATCTGAATGAACATAACCTATTTTTGCTAATCAGTATTATGATTTAAATTTACTGAGCTCAGCAGCTTCCATCAAGTCTTATGTAAAACTTGACACTGATGGAGCATCAGCACATTTCTTATATTCAAGAAATGGTGAGGCAATCAAGTCATTCTCATACTTTTAATTATCAGTAAAAAACCAAAGGTCTCACTTCATTCTCTCAAGATTTAGTACCAGGTTTGATACAGCATTATTTGATATTGTTAAGTTCTTACTACTTTTACAAAAGCTACTACAGAACATTTCTAGTCCTTTGGAGACATCGATAAATAATTAATACCGTGACCACACAGTGAATCTATAAAGTTCAGCTTTTAATTTCTCTGTTTCCTAAAATATGTATTTAAATGATCTACAGTTCACAGATGTTAAGGTCAAAAGAAACCATTTGGTCATCTATGTTAACCTAAAAGTACCTCTCTGTCATTTTTAGTATTGTCATGATCTACTTACTATTTAAAGCAGCAAGGATCTCTTCACCCCAGCATCTGTTCCTCCCCTGGCACAGCAATTAAATCTCCCCCAAATCAGAAGCAATTCCTCTCTCCCTGCTCTGCTCAAATTGGTTCTGTCTGCAAATCTGTTTTGCACTTCATGTCTGCACATCAGCCGCTGTCACTTCTTCTTCCAAGCCTGAGAGGAATAGTTTAGGGAAGTGGAGGACTGCAGGGATCACTGGAAGACCAGCAGGAAGAAAGGTCTGAGCTGTTGAATTCCTTCTGCATCTTCCTTCAGGACTGACTTTTACAGTGATCACATTGCCATGGTTTTTGAAGGTGGTTACAATCCATTTGTCCTTGCTATCACTGTCCTTAACGTGAAGCAGGTTAGAACTTTTTAGACATGTATATTTGCACTTCCCTTTTTGCACCCTTTCTAGAGGTCCTAATAATGTTATTCTAACATCAGAAAGCAAATCCACATCTGAAATAGCTTCTTTCAAACTACAGAGCTAGATGGTTGTGCAGTATAAGCTGTTTCTGAAATAACAATTCAGGGACCTGCTCAAACAGTTGTTTTTTCAGCCTCCTCATTTGACAATGAATAGTCCGCCCTAGTTCCAACCATTTCAGTTGCCTACAGCTGCAAACAAAACAAAGGAACCCGTCCTTTCCTATAGCAGGGACTCACACAGTTCTAAAAGGTGCAACTGGTTAGTGCTAGAACAAACTCAAATGGCTTTCACGTACTAAAGTCTTGTTTATGAGACAGAACTCACACATGATGCTGAATGGGGAGCAAATTTAATTCCCACCCAAGTATTCTTACAAAAGGACTTTTCATCTGCACTTGCAGATGGGTGGGCACCATTACAGTGGAATGAATGGGAAAAGCTGGCTGAACACATCAGAAAATCAGAACTGTTCTATAAGAGAGGCACTGTGAAGATTCTCAGAAGTTAGCTAGTTCAGCAGTTCTTTATCTTCCCTTTTCTGCTTTGCTGATACATCCTGAATTTCTCAAAAGAGAAACTGAATTCCTCTTCTGGCAGGGAAACAAGGCTAAATATTTCTCAAAACTTTCCAATGATTGGAAAGCTGTAAACCATTTTTTCAAACTACTTATTTCCTGAGCATGTGAGGACACATGTGAAATACACAATTAACTGCATCTGCTGGGGTACAGTTTAGTGCTAAAAAGAATACTTAAAGTTTCAAGACTATTCAAGACTGTTCAAATTCTGCCAGCTCAGAAGCGTTCTGCTCAAGGGACAGAACTACTGATCATGAAAAGCCAGGATTCATATACCCACCAGACAAGTTTGGGGTTATTTTTTCAGTGAAGGAAAACTTTTGAAGGAGTTGTTAAGCAGAACAGTAAGAATTATGAGACGTACGGGATATTTCTCTCACTAACATTAGAAGTATTATTGCAGTAGTAGTTAAGGAAAATCAGTCAAATAACCAGATTCATCTCCTCTGCAGAAGAAATTTGGGAAAATCATTAAGTCAAATGCCAGTAGATAACCTAATTAAAGACTGGAACAGTGTTTGGTATGGCCAAAGAGGAAAGTACGTTCTCTAATCTGTTTTAAGAAAACAGAACACAATCCATTATTAGAGGAGTTTCAAGTGTTCAAAAACATACATGCCTCACGAAATCAGCATCTGAACAGCGTTTTATTGCTCATGAAAGTGGGTTTTTTTAGCATCACAGGAGTCCAGACAATAATAATTTGTATTTTAATTTGATGAAATGAGAATTAATGCCAATTTACTTAGAGCAAAATCTAATCCTCAGCTGTTCTATGAGCCATGAATTCACAGTTCATTTCTTTTCTATGACTTTTTTCCTCATATATTTCTACTACGAGCTCTTTGAAAAAGTGAATTTCTGCAGCTATCAAGCTGGAATCCCACAGCCATCATAGAGGTAGCACAGACAAGCCAGATCTGCTGGCACAGCTTCTAGGTGTTGATCCTACTTTATAGGTACTAGCACATGTCTCACAGTGACACACCAAATTAGTGATAAAGGTCTGTGGAACTGCCAGGTTTGTATTCCAGAGAAGAAAAGGAAGGAAATAACTTCCTACTTATTCCTGGGAAAAGTGGTATTAGTGTAAAGACAGATAGCAGTGTATCACTCTTCTGTTTAATTAGGCAGTTTCATTTTTCCTTTCCCAATAGATGTGTTTCTTATTTTTATTATAATTCTAGATTTTTTCCATCAGTACCACCTATTGACTGGTAAATAGGCCACTGATAATTCACTGCACAACAATACATAGAACAGGAAACTCCCCTCGGCATTGCCTAATAGGTTATTTCAACAGCTCATGCTTCTAGAAGTTGCTATAGTAAGCTGGTTCAACAGAGCAGTCAGTTTACCTCTGATAATCCCAGTCTTTTGAAGGCTCAGAAAGAGGGATGTGACTTATAGACACCTTTAATTTCCACCTGTGACTGGAAGACCTTCTCCTCACCTCTTAAACAGCATCAAGTAAAGCTTGAGAGAGGGTTTCTACAACATCTTATCAATGCAACGTGCCAAAACAAAACCTCTCCTTAAAATTCAGATAGGTATCCATTTGCATAACTACAATCATCTCCAAATGCTCAGATCTATCCTGATGCAGCCAACAGCAAAACTACTTTTCCCATTTTTAGAGTGAGTCTGATGTAAGTCAAAATCATTAACAAAGCCAACTTTAAATAACTGATTACACTTATGACAAGCACTGGCTAAAGCCACTTAGCATTATTAAAACACTCTGCAAAGAAAAGTCTTGCTCACAATTTAAGATCTCGGACCAATTATTTGCACTTCCATCTCCTACTCCCAGGGCATTCATTCCTTTGCTAGGCACTTCCGTGGTTTGAAAAAGGAAAACTTTGGCCTTGAGAAGATGAAAAATAAGCAGCTCCTTGGCAGTTTGTCAGAAAAGTTTCAGCACCAGATCAATCTTACATTATAAACAGACTAAAACCATCCTTCATTTTTCTAAATGGTCTGAATTACAGACAAGTGTTTACAACTGTTTTCTCTCTCAAGAATTCTCACTGTAGTGCTCACCAGTGCAGTTCATTCACTGATGCAAACAGCTGTAACTGCATGGCTTCTTTGTTGTGGGTTTTGTTTTTTGTTTGGGGTTTTGTTTTTTAATAATCTTAGTTGTTTAATGCTCTTCAAGACATGTTTTAGTGGCAGATATCCACATCACAGCTTCCACATTTTCTACAACTAAGAAAAACTGGGAACTGTGGCTCATTCAAACTAGTTTGTGTTTCTACCACATCACAGATCCTTCTCCATTACTCCTGATCCATCTATCAAGGTTTGGCTTACCAAGCTACTGACTTCCATCTTATTTAATCAGTGAACAATCAGCACTATTAATCAAGGAATAGAGGTACTGGATTGTTGGATTTTATGGCATTATACATACCTTTAGGACCTGCTCTAAGTTCTCCAGCTTGGCTTGGAGCTGGTGTTTTCCCTTTATAGCCAAATCTCGTTCTTTGGTCACTCTGAGAAGGGTTTCTCTAAGATGGTCATAGTCTGATTTTACCTAGAAAAATAGAATGTAATCATTGCCCAAACTGCTAATTAATGAAAGGACAACTATATCTGTCACAAACACTTCTGCATGTTAAAATGGGAAAAGGAGAAAAGGTTCAAAGAACTTAGGAAAGAAGCATGAAAGAGGGAATGAAACGTTCATAGAGGAAATTGTGTGCATCTCATATACATGCATACAAGAAACATCTTTCAACAAGGACTACAATCTGGCAGCCAAACTGTAGTTAAGCAAATTTAAGTAAGTATCAAAATAAATGACAATCAACTCCTAATTTCTCTGGATTTCAGAGGCATCAGAGATGGGTATGCTATATACACACAGAAATCTAGTATAAATATAAAAATATAACTCATCTTTATTCTTTAGTGTAAATTGACTTAATTTAAGTACCTTGGTGCTAGGTTAACCATTTCAGTATGACTAAGTCTTTTGATAAGAGGATTTTGTGACTCAGTGATAGTGACTACTTCATAAACACACATAGAAAATAAGAAAATATAATATTAAACTATTTTATCCTGCCACGGAAAAGTTCTTTCTTTAATTCAGATCAGCTGAAAATTTGATTTCTTATCTCTGACCACCTTATGACTTTGTGTCACATATTGATGTGTAACAATAGGATTGTCATAGCTTGTATCATATAAGGAGCTGCAATTTTTACATTAAGATTGAAAACCCACCAGCAATAAACATCTGAGTAAATCAAATACATAATGTTGACATACTATTTCCACTTCACTGCCATGCTAATAGAAGGTAAGAAAGCAAAGCAAAGATCCATATTATTTTTAGTGAACAGTGTTCCAAGAAGCATCTGTTTTCCTTTGTTAACTGCAACACAGCACAGAAGCACAATGCTGGCAGGTTTATGGACTAAAGAAAGGCAAAGCAGTATCAAGTATTTGGATACAGCACAGCCTTTCATCTGGGTGCAGCTCATGTTTCCTTCTCACTTTAGTAAAGGAAGTGACAAGTTCTTTTTTTTGTGTTTACCCAATTTAATTACTGTAATTCCTTAGGATTTTTAAAGAATGAGTGGCATTAAGCAGTCTCTGACATGGAGATCTCCTGAACCTTTTCTAAAGGAATGTTTTGGAAACTGATTCAGGCTTTCTATTTGCCTTCTGGCCTCAGTTTGTTAACTTGCAAATTTTGCCATAGACCAAACAATCTAAATGGCTGCAGCCAGCCCTGGTATTCATCTTTGCAAGAGGGCTCTTTAGAGTGCAGTGGACTAGAAAAAAGAAACAGGAAAATGGAACAAATCATGTTTTCCACAAGAACTGATGCAATTATTGTCAACCTCAGGATTTTTTTTTCTATGCACAGATTTTTCTTTTCCTCCTCCCTCTTTTCTTTATAATTAAGGAAACTATTAAACAATGGATTTTCAGAATCTATTAACTTCCCGCATCCTTTGGATTGCATTTCATTGCTCAGATCAGTCAGTGTATATTGTTGAAGAATAATGGAGTGGAAAAAGAAAGCAATGAAGCATCACTGTCAACAACACAATTTTGTTATTGTCCATGATTTTCAGTTTATTTACTGAGGGTGAATGAAGTACAATATTTTGAACAAGTTTCAAGAAAAGATTATTTTCCTCAGACTTTAGTTTTCCTTGTCTCTAAAACAATTGACACCAACTGACTACCTTTGTAAAGAATTTGCTAAGACTTACTAGTCATCATAACCTGAGTAATTTTGGGGAGCTACTGAGCATGGTACGTTTCTGCTATATGTTTTTCCCAGGAACACTGATAACTTTAAATATTCCTACAGGGCATTCTTATCAATACTTTCTGCTTTGAAGATTGTATACCACACAGAATGCGGTGATAGACACATTTATATAACCCATAAGGCAGCATAAAACTTGATGAGTCTGTCATTTGCTCTTTTTTTTTTAGATAACATTTGCTCTTCAATGTGAATTTAATGCTCTCTTCAAGCAGACTGTTTAAGAACATATGGGGTATACATGAACTTGAATTACACAGAGAGCACATTAAAATATCAATGCTCCCAGTGGCAAAACCAGTTGACCTAAATAAAGTGCCATCATAAACAGTTTTAATTTCACGGCAGAAACAGGGAACATTTTGATCTCTGATGTTTCTCTATTCAATGCACCAACCAATTTAGTTTTCATCCCATACCTTCACACTTGCTAAATGTGCTCTCATTTAAGTCAGTTATGAAGGCCAGAATGCTGCTAAAGCATCTTCCACTTCCTGAACACTTGAACAGAAACTACTTATTGAACACCAGCTCATCAAAGCAAACCAGCAGTTTGTTTCACTGGTGAAAAGCTCCACCAGTCTTATAACCCACCATATGCCTTGATTCTAGACGTTAAATACCTGCCAATTTCTCAAACAACTGTTCAGAGAACATGATTGATAAAACTACCATGAAAATGGTATGATTTCAAGTATTGTGGAAATAAATTCTGAATGTGTAGCGCCTATTCTCTTTTTACATAAAAGCACTATCCCATATACATTCAGATGAAGAAGAAAACAAGAGCCCAGTGTCACAGCACTGCTAAGGACACAAAATCTTTTCACATGTACTGGATTCCCAGAATGCAACTTTGTTTCTCTTACGCAGACTACCAAAACTAAATCATGTAAGCTATTTAAATTTCAGCTTCATTTTGTGGATTTAAGGTAGCTGGCTTCTTTCTCCTCCTTTCTAGAGTCAAATTTCAGCCACTACCTTGTGCATAAATAAGCAGCAGTTTTATCTGTGCTACATAACAGAATGCATAAATACTCCTCCAGCCCCATTTGCTTGGATGCAGTTGGCCTGTTTTTCAGGCCAGCTCTCAAGGGTGAACAAGAGTAAGTTATTTTAGGCAGGTTTTCCCCTTCAGGGCTGAGCCCTAACTCTGTCAGTATTCTGCTCCAACCTCCATCCAAAGTTGTACAGTTTCCCACTTTGTGACTAGTAAAATGTAATCTAAACTGCACAACTTAAGCTCACTGTTTGTGGTAAAAAAAAACCCAAAACCAAAGAGAAAACCCTGAGTAATTCCCTCAGAAAACCTCTTATATGCAAGAAGCAAAACATGAGGTCTGCTAGCAATCAGAGCACACTGCAAGGGTGGCATGTAGTTAATGTTGCTAGAAGTGAGAGGCTATGCTTGCAGCAAGTTGCTGATTCTGCTGAGGCTGGGATATTAAATTAGTAGTGTAGGCATCCAGAACTGTAGCCTTGTGCCTTTCACAGTATTGAATAGCTCTGAGGAGACAAACACCCATAGTATGACAAATTCTGACACTGTAATAGTAAAAGGTAATTTTATTATTTAGTGGCTAATGTATCAAAGGTTGGTATTTTACCTTCATATTTAAAATTCATTTTACTGGATTTTTCAAGGTACCTCAAGCACTTCACTGCTGTAGGAGCCAAGCACTACCTAAAATAAAGCATTATTAACCACGTAGTTCTTCCCTTTGTAATAGTAAGAAGGCTAACATTTTTTGTGTCACCAACATACTGAGCCTTCACTGCATTAATGCTGCATGCTATTTCTGTGTCAGCTAGAAAATAAAACTGCCTAAGTAAGACTTCATATGCCTTGTGAAGAGTGAAGGCAATGTGTAAACAACAATGAAGAGGAAAAACATTAGGAAAGGGAGAAATTCTAAACAGATGGGTGAATAAAATTAAGTGATGCTATTATACATGTCTTCCTCCTATCATAGAGTCTTTTTATATATAACCTCAGCAACAGGGAATTTCGGATTTGCTTCGATACCAGGTACTACACACAAAATGCAGAGTACATCCATAGCCACCTCTGAATCTTAGCCATTTGCATTGTCTCAGGGACTCATCAGAGCTCCTCTGGTTTGGAAATTCAGCAGTGGGCTACTCTGCGACACTCGCACGTCAGAGATATGAAAAGGTACAGCTACCACTGTTTTGCAAGCTTTGAGGATGGGCTTTCATCAGAGCCTATGTAAGTTACAGCTCCTCTGATATGAATGAGGTTGCCGAGCAACTCACTTAAGCCCTGTAGAAATCCCAGTGTGGAGTTTTATTTTTAGCTAAATGTAGCCCTGTAAAGTGGCTGGTTCATAATGTTTCTTCCACTGACTGCATATGTGGTGAGGTAAGGCACATCAGCCTCTCCTTCCACACTGGTCACCACGCAGTATTTGCCATAGATATAATCACACTCTAGTCAGAAAGATATTTCTTGTCCCATAAAAGGTACAAACAAGAACTGAAGAAAAATGCTTACTATTAAAATAGCTTTTGTATCAGGACCTGGAATAACTGAGACTATGCCATGTGCCATGCTACAGGGGAAATAACAACTACTAAATAGAGCTTAGGACATTTGGTGCTGGACAACAGATTTTCAACATTATACTGTGAAATATTAAAATGCAAAGAAAAAACGCATGGAGACAATCCACTTTTATTCACTCTGCAGTCTGATCTCTGTAACAAATGAATGTATGCGATCCGTGCTCATGATGTTACCTGGTCATATTGCAGTGCTTTGTGGGACACGCTTGCATACTGAAGGCTCAGGCGATTCTTTTCTTGCCCAGCATCCTTCAGTTCATTTTCCTAAAACACAAATAAGGAGTGTTATAGACCATTCATCTCCATTACAGAACATCCTATTAAGTGCTTAAGGAAGCAATGTTTTTGCATTATTTGGTATTAACAAACTAGTAAGAGTAATATCAGGCACAGAGCCAAAAGGCACTGAAGGTGCAGAAAGCACAGAAGCAGCAGATTAGCTTGCAGTTACAGTTGGCTCTCTCATAAAGCCACATTTTCAGTAGATGATCTGATTAAAGATGTGCAAGCAAAGAGAGATGATCTGAGTTCACAGGCCTGGTGCAAATAAAAACAATAATAAAAAAGATCTCCTTGTGGACTTAACAAAGAGCTCAGACCTGCCTGTCTCACAGCTGGGACAAGAGAGGGACTTGGCTTCCAGAGAAATGTCATGCTATCAAACTTAGGTCTTCAGAAGGCATTATGAGGGCAAAAGCCCACAACTGCAATGTATAATCATGCACACATTTTTATGCACACCTATTTCACTTTATTTATAATATATATTTATAATATATGAATATATACACATTTTAATACAAATATTTTTAGAATCTGGGTAGACCATCTATGTACTACACTAGCAGCACTATAAGCAGGAAAAAAGGACAAGTAAATAAAACTCAAACATACAGTCAAAGGTCAAACTAGACATGTAGAAATGCTTTGTCAGGTCACACAAATCAAAATACATGCAGCTCAGGAGAAAACAGCATAATCCTCTGATGTATCTGACAATTTCTGTTTCACGGAAGCTGACAAACGTAGTTGTCTGTGCTTCAATCTTCAATTCAATTCCTTATGAAAGTTACAATCAGTCATGCTGGGCAATCTGTAATCTTTCCATCCTACAGCGGGCACTAGACATTCTCTTCTGAAAACACTGGTTATATTTGCCAAAAACTGTACTAAGATTGATGACAGTGGGCCCACTTCTGATTGATTTAAAATTATTTCCAATATTGCACCATTAAAACCCACACTATCAGCAGATTACTAATTCTGCTGAGGTGTAAAGAAAAATTGTTCACATGTTTTATCACAATTTCTCTTTAAAATTCTCAATATAAAAAAAAACAACAAGTTGCCAATTCTTGATTTACCAATATAAGCCTTAAGAAAAAGTAAACATTCTGATATTTAAATGGGTTTCATACTGCTTGAACCAAAAAATGTGCTGTATCAAGCATACCTTTCTTAAATCTCTGCACACAAGATCCATGTTTTAAATAGAACACTGGTGTCTTCAATTAACAGAAGTTGTTAAACTGTGTATCTAAATTGTTTCCTAAGCTTCATTACTTGAGCATCAGAACCAGTGAAGCAGACAGATTGCTGCCCATTGGTTACATGACTAACATCTAAGAAGGCAGGACATCCAAATCTGTTTGAAATCAACCACTGGGTTCAAAATTATAAGGTCAGCTAAACAAATAGTATGAGCATATGAATAGTTTCTGTCTACAGAAAATGAGATTAAAATGTTTTATAAAACATTTCACACAGAAAATGTCATTCTGAGTACCAGCAATTTTAGCATATGAATTAATTCCACATAAGATCCTGCAATGCCCACACCTGGAATGCCAGTCTTATAGTTAATTTTGAGCACAAAGGGTAGCAAAAAGCAGTTCGGTTTAAATAATGACATGTTACAACATCATCATGGTACAGTATCAGAACATCTCATCAGCTTTGGGAAGCTCTTCTCTTGACTACATGTCAAGTGCTGCTGCACTGAGCTAAACTAAGAGGACAAACTGCAGCATGTTCACAGTCTCCTGATTGCAGATGTACCTGGTGCATATGGAGCTCAGCAATTATAATTTCTCAACTCTGTTAAAGCTGTTATTCAGGGTGCAATTAAAGTGGCAGCCAGGCTCTGAGAGATGCTAGACAGTCCTGAGGGCCAAAATGAGAAGAATTTCTTAGCTCTCATTGCATTTGCAAAGGTGTGAATTAAATCAGTAAATATTTTTATAATAGCAACAAACTGCACAGAACAGTTCCTTGGATATGCAAATAAATCATTGTGTCCTATTAATTGCTGAAAGTCACTTGTAAAGCCTTGTGTGTCTATTCTGAATCTTACAAGGTGAAAACAAGCTACACTATCTGATCTGAAACCTTTACATCTGCAGGCTCTTGTCAAGCCAGCTTTGACATTGACTTTAATGAATCCATTTCCACTTGTTACAAATCAATACTACTCAGCTGACTTTAATGAGGAACAAGTGACAATGAGTTGCCAGGTTTTAATAATGTTATTAAAAGGAACTCAAGCAGAAATGGGGTGGTGGGAAGGGAAAGGAGAGGAGGAGTAACTCATGGCAATCTAGGCCAGCATCTTTCACACCCTACTTCAATTCTCCATAATGAAAAGCAGTTTATGAAAGCTGGCACAGCAGCTGGGCTGGATTTTAGTCCTACCTACAGAAAATACATTTTATCACGTTATTTGCAAGGATGAATAGAAGCAGGGCAGTAACTACCCCAGTTTCACTGGTCCTTAGTTATAGGCATTCTTACAACATTTGGATTGCTTGCTCTCAGAAAAACCATTAAGGAACAAAGAATAAACAATGCATCAGAGGTCTCAGAGCAATAACATGTAGCAAAAGCCAGAAACTGAACCAAAGTCTTGTAAATTATTTAGCCAAGTTCCTTTACTGGGCTATGGTTTCCAGAAATTATTCAAGTCATAATTACTGTGGACTCAGAAATTCCCACAATATTAGTTTCAATTTGTTGACCTGAGTCATCTCTCAACAATGGACACTTAAAACAGAGGCTCTGACAGAAGAATTCTGGTAGGTTCAATAGTTTAGATATTACACAGTATTAGCAGTCATATCCCTGGAAGTAACCCATGATGTGGTTAACTGAAGCAGCACATACTACTGCCCAAAGCAGAAGCTAGTTTCTGTGTAGTACGTATAAATAGTACTTCAACAGTTATGCTCTCTCTCAAAATTCCTCACAACCAATTTCTCCACTATTGAATGTTTCCAGATGCTATTAGTTGGAGAAGCACTCTTATTCTATAGCACTCATTCTACATCTCCTGTTCTCCCATGGCTGTAATAGTTATGCATCGTTGTAGTTTGTGATTTTCTGCTTAATACACCGATTTCAGCGATATGGTCCCTTAACAATATTTGCCTCAGTATTTTCCAGATTGGTTAAATACAAACCTCCAACAAAACCAGACCAAACTTAATCCCAGCTACCCCAAAACTAAAATCCAACCAATAGGCAATTAATATATTAAAAAAGAGAACTGAAATCACATATAGGAAGATGATAATTTTACTGTTTTTTTCTATGTACAAATCAGATAATTCAAATTTCCGGTATAAATTCTTATTGGCCCATGGTCAGGCTCTTAAAGTTGCCAGATTACGGCTGCTCCTCTCAAAAGTGATGTCATACCACCACTTTATATACACTCATTTGACTGGGGCCAGAGTGGCACACAAGAAGGTATTTTTCATCTGGGGGGGGATCTGACACATTTGATTGATTACCTTTTTACTATGTTGTGAGTTGGTTTCATTTGGATTTATGGCTGGATCCTGAAACAGCTTTGAAACTTCAAACACGTTTTAAGCAAGGCAAAAAACCCCCAGGTTCTCACACATGAAAGCTATACTTCCTTAAGATGCTACACTGAAATAAGTATTTTTCCATTCTCTCTCCTTTACTTGGCAGCTAGCATTGAATGCATTAGCAACAAGGCAACACTTCTCACTTTAGCTCTTACAACTGCCAATTCCAAACAGAACCTCCAAGTCAACAGAATGAAGAGGTCAGCAAATACATAGGGCAGCCATCACAAATGACAGACTTACTAGCAATAGGCTGGACATGCGCTTCTTGCCTCCAGCCTGCTTGTGAATGCCAGGGATTCTCTGCTACAGACTTCCTCCTCTCAATTTAATAGCTACCAAATTCTAAAAGGGACATGCAAAGAGGCACCACTGTTATTGCTTGGACCTAAGAGGGGATTTTGTGGGATTTCACAATTAATTTTGGAGCTTTTTAGCTCCAATTTAAACTTCTTGACAATAAACCAGTACCAGTCAAAAAACCAAACCTGTGGAAAGCATTACGACATACTCTTCCCTCATCGTTTCTAATTTTTTAAACAAATAGTTCTGACTTCTTCTTACAAATTTAATGAGAGTTTTGTCCTTCTTCCCCTGCTTCCCTCTCCCCTGTCTTCATTTATTCGTTGTATGTAACAATTCTGGCAATTTAATTGTGCCTAGGAAGCAACACTTAACTGGAGTCAAATGAGGTCTACCATTTAACCTATGCAAATCAATCCAGTGCAGCTGTTAATAAAGACAAGTAGAGGGAAGATTAAGAACTCATCAAGCCAGTTAGTCCAAGACACAGCATAAAAGCAAACACTGACTAAATGTTAGCAGGCTAACGTGCAAGTGAAAAGGAAGCAGTACCTCATATTCCAAAAAAGCTTCTCACCAGTCTCCTTCAAGGACTTGAAGAAATTTAATTACTACTCTAGCATGCATCCAAAACTTTTACAAACAGGGAAATAAAAGTGGAAAATTAATGATAAGGAAAGAAACCATGGAAGTTGTATGTAGCATTGAAAGCATTGTCCCAGATTATCATCAACTAGCTCCAGAACAAACCAAACCCAAGCTTTTTCTAATGTATGCAGGCAGAAGTTGCACACAGCTGAAGCTTTTTTATCGAGTTAAATGCATGAAGCATAAACCATACTTCCATGTATTACATATGTGGTGGTATGTCAGTCAAGCTTTATTCATGTCAGGACCATAATTAGCACAATTGGCAAAAAGAATGTGAAAGGTTTTTAGCATGCCAGTCAAAATTCCAAACAGCAAGGATATTTCCTGCTGGATGTAAGGAATGCTTCAGGCATTCAGCTCAGACAGGCATTTTGAGTTGAGAAAACAACACTAAGGGTGATCTTCTCAGCATCTGCAAAGTAAACTGAATCAGAAAACTGACAGCCCTCCCAAATGTATACAAACACAAGCAGTCCTGTAGTGTGCTATTTTTAAGGGGTCTCCAAAGCAGTACATGGATATAAAGGCTCACACACCAGTACATACTTCACAAAACATGAGGCAATTAATAAAACATCCATTAAAATATATAAAAAATAGAGATATTAAAAATAAATGGTGTTACCTTATATATAAGTTGCATCTTTTTAAGTGCAGAACAGAAGGCAGATATGTGTGTTCATAACAGAGCAAAAGTAAAAATTCTCCTACGGATATAAGGACTGACTATAAAACACACGGTAGGAGGATGACTTCTGTAGATTTAATACAATCTGACACCACTGCCTCGGTAACAAGGTTCTACATTGCCTGGAGAAAGGCATCTGTTGCCCTGTGTGCTAGTGTGGTCATCCATCAATTATTTCTCTTTTAAAAAAAATGCTATACACTATTCATTTATTTGTAGCTCTTTTTCTTTGAGACTTATTTCTGCCAGTAACCTGGAATGACTGTATTAGAACACCCTGATGACAATCCCCTGTGATAGTTCTCTATTTTGATGTTACATGAATAGAATTAATCCAAGAGAAAAGTGAAAACCTCCAGTCCACAGGTACTTAAAAAGGGAAAATGAAGAATCTTCTGATCTTCTATCATGTATTTTTGCCCTGTAAATGACTCACTTCTAAGGTCAGGTTCATCACCACCAATTCATTTTTTTTCTTCTTCTAAGAGCTAGATTTTAAAGGCAAAACTGACTCATCCTGAATAGTACACAGTAGAGCTATTTAAGAACCTTAACATGGACAAGCTAACAGAGCTAGGCTGAGAGGCACAGCCTGTACAGCAAACTGCCATTAAAACCTTTCTGATTTTCTCTTTGTAATTAGCATGGGGATGACAGAAGAAAAATACAGGCTGTCCTGCATAACTCTAACCACTGTATAGTATAGCACGGAACCAGGAACAAGCACATTTCACAAGAGGTGCTGCTGTTCTGGTACTGTTAGTTCATGTTCTGACACAACTTACATTATATCTGACAGTTTTGGCCGCATACCAGTAAAACAAGCCAAAGGAAGCACTGAAAGATGCTGAATGTCCCCTCCCTGTTCCATGAAGGGTACACTTCTGCTCAGTACTGGCTTCCACAGTTAATTTTGAGTTAGAAGCTTGCACTTCAGATAAATTACACATTATAAGTTAGTGGAAAACTATTAAATGCACTGAAAAATAATCAAACTAAAGACTCCTTTTTTGAGGTGTTTTACCATTTCCATTTGATTCATCCTTTCAATTGCCTTGAAAAACTACACGTTAGCAAGTATTACAGGGAAGTACTTAGACATTTTATGACATTAACATTTAAAAACTAAGGAATTTCTACAGACAACATAAACAAGCATCATAAGTTTTTCTACTACTACTCTTATGATTAAGGAAGATGTACTCAGTAATGTTTGCATTTTAAATAAAATCGCAATTTAATTTCCTTTATTTTAAAAATAGGAACTTTTCCATGCAAATTATACTTTGTTCTAACAAAAGAAAACAAATGCAGCTCTACCCCTCTAATCAGTAGGCTGAATTTAGCATAAGAAACACTGTATAAAAATAGCACTCCTTAAAAAGCAGTACTAAATAAGGAACACAGGAACCGTAGCAGTTTATTGGACTTGGAAATCACCAGTGTCTTGGCACTACAGCCACCAGGACCAGATGTTATGGAGGAAGCACAAACAATTATTGCATAGTATTATTTTATACTTCAATAAGTCTCTTAGGATAACAAGCTTTGTGCTACCAACTCATTTCATTCACACTCTTTTTGTCTGTTTCTCATAACCTGTCCACACAATCTTCTTTCTACGATCTCAAATCCATCACCTCCATGAGAACACTTATTTACACTGCCATGTTTTGCAGAATCAGAGAACTGAACTTCTGGAAGATTCTCTCATTTTAGAATCACATGTAACCATGTTTGATTTTCTTCTGTTCAGATTACAGCCATCACTGAAAATTGCTCTACCTATTATTTTCTTCACCTATGGCACATCATATGTACATGATAAGACCCCCTCATCTCTTTCAATAATGAAAATGGGTAAAGTGATAACTTTAGATAGCTCTAAGTGCAGTGGCTTTATTATAGCATCCATACTGGTGAATAAATACCACAGCAACCTAGCTTGCAGATGTTTATGAATTACCTTATATGCAAGTCCTCTTTAAGACCACTTTTGGACTTTATACCTGTCACAGCTGAACGAAACAATCATGAAGGCAGTAAAAAAGCAGACATTCCCCAAGAAAACGTTATTTAATATTTGCTATTATGTTCATATTCTATGATGCCTTGCTTCCTCCACAAGGTATGTGGAATGCATCACTAGAATCTACACTCAAAAGCCCCAATGTCTTCTTACACATCAGGTCACGACACAGACATGATAAAGCCTCTAATTGGCAGTAGGTGGCATTACTTTTTTTTCTTGTTAACTTCTGCAGACAGTACCAAACACTATCCCAATAAGCAAAGACAGCAAGTGTATAACTTATGTTTCCAATATAACCTTTTAAAACCTTCTCAGCATTTGCAATTAAATGTTATTATTGGATAGCTGCTTAATTCCTTAATGGCAAAATCATACCTAATCTTGTTGTGGAAACATACTATGCATATGTACAGCTGATAACTGAAGAATCAATTCAAGGTAATTTTAGGCCTATCAAAGAAAAATAAGGGGAAGGGAGAGGTCAATTCTCATCAATAGTGAGTTATTTATGTATGTTAACATTGTAATGCTTTCAATTGATAGCTGTTCGAAGAACAAAATTATGCAGTAATTATGCTTTCATCAGTGACCATATAAAAATTACTTTGATAGGCATAAATTTTAATACAAGCGTCGTACCAAAGTAATTCTACCACTGACAACACAACTGTTCATAATTCAGCCACCCACACCACCTTTACAATGTGCTCTAGCTTCTGTTCAGGTTACCCTCCTGAAGATCGCCACTTACCTCAAGTTAGCCAAACTACTACTTAGTGTTCCCTTAAAAAACAAGCACATTTGGTCATTTGAAAGATTCTACCTTTCCAATAACATCCAGCTGCTGGGAATACAAACATAGCCAAAGATACAATAAAAATACATTTCTGCACCCTTTAGCAGTGAATCGATCTTAAAATTAATATTACAGCAGTGGTTTTCCCTTGGACAGTATTAGAAAGTTAATCAATTTGATTTGTGGGCTGAAGCAAAATCAATATTTACTCAAGGGGGTTTTCTTTCAATTATTTTTACACTCCCTTCTCAACACAATAAATTAATCCCTATATCTGACAGAAGGTCTAATTCTCATTTGCCGTGGCACAGTTCTAGCTCCTTCAGGGACAGCTCATACCCAAGGGAAAGAAAAATTATCCACTGCGAAGGGAGAAAGGAGTGAAAAAGGTCCCTGGTCTTGTATAAAGGCACAAAGAAAACACAGTGTAGGTTAAATATTAACCCCACTTGAATGCTGTTATAAAGCTGGCATGATCTGAAGTGGGCATTCCCCACTGTCCCCTCAACAAACATTTTTTTTCTATGTTACTATCATACCACATATTTTTGTTTCACATCTCCAATTTTAGTAAATCATTCTTTTGCGTTGAGTCCACTGGATGTGCCAAAGATCTAACATTTCTGTAGGTCAAACCAAATGCCACCAAATATTTAAGAATAATTAAAATTCATAGCATGGTTTTAGTGCTTTCTGCACAGGCATGAATCTTCATTCACACTTTAGGATAATTCATGAGGAACTTGCTATCTGCATTTTCCACTTACTTCCATTTCACTAGTGGCAGAACAAAACAGATTAGCTAAAAAGCATGAGCAAAGTTGTTTTGGTAATGACTGGAGCTCATTAGGGCTAGGGCTGCAAAAGAAAGCATCTATTCAATTATCTACTAAGTCATTAAGGTTTCCATTTGCTGATCAACCAAACACAGAGTGCAGACTAGTGAACAGCAACTTGGAGATCTCTCAGTAGAATACCTTACAGCATCTTCTAAAGACCATGTATGTTATTATTCTGCTAGCACACCAGTTGCAGACGCTTTTAGATAGGAATAGCTCATGGAGAGATCTTGTCAACTTTGATTAAACTGTCTAGTTCATTGTGCTATTTCTTATAACAGAAATTTCTTATTCCTACTGGAACAGAGCAAAACCATTTCTTGTTCTCTTTCACAAGATAATTAAAATGCAGTTAGATCAGCTTTCACAAATATTTCTCAAAAAGCTTTCCTTTTTGTCATGCAGAAAGAGGCAAGAACAGCAAACCAGATCAGCTGTTGTCATGGTAACATCATGCCCCAGCAGGTGAACAACTCAGTCCCATGGCACTAAAAAAGGATGAAATGTGCTGAACCTAAGCATAACACCAACTACAGCTCAATAAGATCAGCGCTTTTTTGTAGACTTGCATATTTTTAAGCAACACATTTAGAGAGGCAAATGTTAAAAAACCTCTGTGAGCTCTGGTGACACTGGCAGTTATTCAATTGTCTCAGAGTAATTTTATTAGGCAGAAATCCATATGGATGTTGCATAATTTTGGAAATCTCTACGCAAAGTTTAGTAAATTTTAAAAAAATTATAAATTACTTGGAAACAAAAGGTAGTTTTTAACTTCAAGGCAGATAATGATAAAAATATGCTGAATAGTTTTAGGGGTTAGATGCTAGAAGCATCATTCAAGAAATGGCTGTTCATGCTCTAAAAGTTCTTTTTTCAGAACAGATATTAGTACAGCCTTCAGGTAAAACTGTACGATTGATTTTTCCATCTTCTGTTAAGCTAAGATAGTACATAGAAACACCAAACAAATGTATGAGTTAGTATTATGGACCACTGCTTTCCCTGCATGATTTTTTTAACAAAAGCTGTACAAAACTCTGTGTTGGTCCTTCTAAAGTCAAACCAAATCTCCTCATCTACCTCCAAACCTTCCAAATCTACCTCAAAACACTTCACTCCCATTTACAGAGATCACAACGCTTCGTTTTCCTGCCTTGGGGAGAACAAACATGCAGGTTTGTGACCCTTCACCATCTGCAGGACTCTCAAAACAAATGGAAATCACCATGTATCACGTTCTGTTAATCAAAGCTGGTTTCAAACCATTTTAGAATCAAGTCTAGTTAATACATAATTCTGGAAGCAAGAAATCCTCTGCATCTGGAAAAAGGAACAGTGGCTACTTGAAGACAGCTCTGCAGCTTGGAGTTACAAAAATGGTATTAGGAAAGGTTATTTGACAGAATGCAAAAGACAATGGGAGCAGTATCTCCACAAGAATCGTACTTCTAAGTATGTTGATTTTGGATTCCCCTGCTGGTTGCAGACATCCCTGACAAGCTGGGACAGTCACGAGCAAGGAACACTTTGTAAATATGGTCCTGGATGATTTGACTGTCACTGAACAGCAATATAAAAGCAGAAGCAGAGTCAGAGACAGATACTAACACACAAAATTCCTCCTGTGTATCACATCCTACACAAACACACAAGCCTTTAAGCCTTTAAGAACTACCACGATTTCTTATTTTGCTGTCACAAATCTGCTCTATATCTCTGTAGTTTATAAGAACAATTTTCCAGGCATTTTTGAGGAGAGAAGAACACAGACAAAATACTTTGTATTAACATATTTGTGTTAACATATCATAAGAAACAAAACAAAGTCTAAACAACGTATTTGCAGTTTTTCTTTCCTTTATCTTCTCTTTTCTAAATCTAATTAATGCTGCCAGGAAGATAGCGATGAATTATTCTGATTAGTATAAAATAAAAAGAAAATTAAATCATCAAGGCCCTCATTCAGACAAGGAACTAACACCTTAAGAGCAGTGGAATATTGAAGCAATATATCTGAACCCCTTAGTATTTTCCCCTTCATTAAACTCTGACACAAATCCCAACAAGCATCCTGACTGCTTTCAACAGTGGAGAAAATCATCAGTTAGAAATCTGCGCTAAAGTTGCAATCACGCTTAACTTCTTTGCTATTCTCAAGTCTTAGCTAACATATTACTTGGCATCTCCAATTAAACTTAAATTTGCTTCAGCATGACTGATCAGGTGTATCTTACCCTCAGTCTTAAAAAATTAATTACTTCATTACCTAGCATTACATGTGGTAACAGTAAAACATATTTCACTCCCACTTACTCAGAAAGCAGTCCTGTATATATGCAACTGCATCCATCTTCCCTCCTTAATGACACAGGCAAACAGAAAGAGTCAGAGCCTCTTTCTGCTCATTCAAGCTGTATCACATCATACCCTTAATTAAAATCAATCTTCCTTACTAGCTGAAGCTGACCTTTTAGCCACTGCCTGGAAAGAGAATATCACTCCCCTGGGGGCTGTTCAACGGGAGGGTCTTCTTGTGCCTGACACCTCTCAGCCACCAGATGAGATCAGGCAAAAGCACATTAAAACGGGTAATTCAGCAAGGTATGATTAATATTATTTATACAAGGAAGGCTGGCAAGCCACACTCAGCTTCTCACTTCCTCAAGTACATGAGGAAGGGAAGCTTTTTTGTGATACATCTGTAAATATTTACCATTTGGTTTATTCTTTAAGTCAATTATTAACTGCTTGAGGCTGAACAGGAAGATTCTGCAAGGTTTCACCCAGTTTCTGTATCCAGCTTCTTGTTACTACATTCCTGAACTAGACCAGACATTCTGGGACTTAAGGCATTTGTATTATTTAAATAACCAAAGTTTATTCATAGTTGTTTCCAAGATAAAACCTTGACACACTGTGGAAACACAGTGTTATTTTTTTGCTACTTGCTCATTTTTTGAGATGTTTAAAATAGTTAGAGACTGCAAAAGGATTTTGACTTATGCCACTCAATCTGAGCACTAGGAAATTCAAATTCTCTTTGCCCATAAAATCTTTTTAATATAAGCATGCATTACTCATATCCTGAATATAGCTCTTATAATCTTTCTTGATGTCACTTTATATAAAAATCCAATGATTTTATGTCCCCCTTAAAAACATATACAGTCTTTGCTATTGTGATTTGTGCATTTGCTGGTATTTAATCAGAGTTTTATATTTAAAATATAAACAACCTGAGAACAGGCCAGAAGTCTGAAGACCATCAGGGAAACCAACCAGGAAGAGCCTAATCAGAGCACAGAATTCATCTTTGGTGTAAAACACCAGTTGATCAGCAAGTAATAATGAGAGAAATAGAAACGAGAGGAATAATGATGCAAAACATTTGATTTGTGAACTGAAAATAAATGATGACTCAAATGATATATAAAGGCAGAAAAAAATCCCAACTCTGGAGGAGTGAAAACAACCCTACCCAAGGGAATCTCTGAAAATCGTTGGACAATATAAAGGATTACTGCTGCTACTATTGGAATATAGTATTCCACTTTACAACATTAAGTGTTGAAAATTTCTCATGCTGAATTAAAGATCAAAAAGAAAATAATTCCAATGCTAATAATATTTAGCTTTAGGGTTCGTCGTATTCAATTCTTTCAGCTCATATAAATCAATTGTTGTGGCAGCTACACATTTAAAGCCTGGTGGAAATTCTCAGGAAAGGCTTTGAGGAGAGGCAAGAAAAAGAAGAAAGATATTGAAAACCACCAGTTACAGAGAATTTCTTACTTGCTACTTGTATATATATATCATATTGCTACTCATCAAAACAATGTCCAAACATCAATCTTATACATTTAAAAACTTACTTCTAAATGAATTATGATTTTAAACTCTCAGTACTCTAACTGAAAGATACATTAACAAATACTGTTTGAATACTAGCTTTTGGGCTTCCCTTTGTGACAGAAACTAGACTCATTTCATGCAGTTTCATTCCACCTGAGCTTATATTCACATCACAGTTTCTGATCCTCACTTGCTGTGCATTATCAGTGCAACTGAGGAAAACAACGAACAGAAATAACTTATCTTTGTTTATTAAATATTTGTTTGCTGTGATTCTTAAAACTATCAAAATTATATTTTTCTCATGAATCATCAACTGAAAAAAGAGAAAAAATTATATTTAAGATAAGCCTCATGTTTCATCTTTGTATAGCAATCTCTCAAGCCATACACAGACAACATCAGCAAGATTTCTGCTCTTTCATCAATTAAAACCTAACGTACAGCTGAAAATCTATTAATGAAGTCAGAAATGGATCTCTCACAAGGAAATTATAATTCTTTATGCAACACACAAATCCTTGGAGAACATTTGAAAACTACACAAAGTTTCTGGCACTTCAGACACTTGAGACCAGATACTGTCAACTCTATTTCGACCTATTATGAATTTCATTAACATATATTTTTATTCATATTAAAGCATTTTCAATTATTAGTTTCCCCCCTCGATTTATTTATTTGTAACAAGGAATGCCGAGAGCTCTTCAGTCCTCAAGCAAACTAATCAGTTCTAACAGAGCCAAAAGAAATTAGTTCTGGTTAAATATTAACAGATAACAAAGTTAAGTGATGCTTCTGAATTGCAATGGTGTGAATTTCAAAATGGAAGGTTAATCAAAGGGGAGGTTCAATTTATCTCCCATTATGAATGAAGATTTTGAATTAGGCAGCATTTCCAGGCACATGAAGAACTGAAAAAGACAGTGAGAGTGTATGTGTTCATAGGATGGCTATCAGGAAACCTCAGGATAAATACAAGTAGACCACAAGACAGCAGGGAATATTCAAAAGAACATAGCTTAGCTGCATTTCTGACCATATCAATCCAAAAATACCAATTATATTAGCTGAAGATGAACTCTGCCTCTGTGCTTTGAAGGGATACTGCATGGTGTCTTACCTGTCACTGCAACACAGAAGCAAATGCAGCTAGCTACCCTCTGCATTTGTAATATAGACAGTGATATTAGTTATGCATGCAATTTAAATGTTGTAGCACAGGGATGTCAAATGCAAATAATGCCAAGCCTTTTCTCTTCTTGAGATCTAGATGAAATCTCATCATACTGATGCTACGTTTAAATGAAGTTGAGCATCGCTGGAGTCCCTCTGCTATCAGCAAATTGAAGAATGAAACTGAAAATTAAAGATAGCTTCAGATGACTGCACGTTTATGAAGTTTTCCAAAACACAGATTTCATATCACTGATTCTTTTTCCCTCCTATCTACTGAAGAATGACACCTGCTTGCAAAAAAAGTGATTACCAGAGATCACTGAGGTACCAGGGATCAGATCTCTTGACAGATCCCCCTGCTCCAGCGACAGTCAAAATACTTGTCATTCCATTTGGCATAATAGCACACAAAATACCAATATTTCTTCTAATTTCCTAATGCAGAATATTTAGCTCTGGAACTGCAAAGTGCTTCCATTGCCTTTAGCACTAAACTAACTTCTATTTTCACAAAAATATTTTTACAGGAATGTACATCTGTGAGATCCTGCATTTGTGAGGAGGCTGCCTTTCGGTGAGCTATCATTTTAGTATTAATGTGCATTTTAGAATGGAGGAACTGCAAATGTGGATGTAAATATGTAAAAATCATGGGCTTACTCTCATGATCTGTTGAAGGAGAAGCATTGGTTAAACATGCTGGTTTTGATCAAATGTTTTATTTCATCATATATATTCAGTTTTGATTTAGTGCTCCAACCTTCATAGGTAAACTACTAATTTCAGCTCTCCGCTCTCAAACAGAGGCTCTCATGAACATGTTCTTTATTTTCCTGCATGCATGGGCCCTAGGAATTTATGAGCCTAAACTACCATAAGCACAAGCAAACAGGAAGGCAGAGTTTCATTTGTTCAGTTAACATGCATGTAAGAAAAATGATGAGCATTTTCAGTTCCTATAAAGAAAGGTTCATTTTGAACAATGCACTGGCTTTCTCCTCAGTTTGCTCATCCCCTCATTAGAGATCCTTTCCCAGCATTACTGGTTTACTGTTGTTCTATTTTATAAGCTTCCAGAAAATTAACACTTAATTGAATTCCACAGAAAAAGATGTTAGAGGCTTTCTCCCCCATGTCCGATTTAGACACATTTTCTTCTCCTTCAATTTATGCTACATTTAATAGTGGGAATTATTTTTAAGATAGATTTCCAATGATTATGCCTGTTATATTTCAGAGGATTATTATCCCTGTTTATCTCTGGCTAATTCTCAAAGATTTGATCTGGAACAACTTGTGAAGGCCAAAAGTGGTATTTACACAAAAGACAATTTCTTTCCCTGTCTACTTCCCCTTTACAGCACTACACCCAGCGTGTGGCTGAAGGCACAAAGTCCTCACATATTTCCTTCTTTCACAAATAATACTGGCAAATGGTGGAGAATGGACAGAAGACCTAGAAACAAATCATTATCATCCAAGGAAACTGGATGTAGAATAAACTCTTCTTGTTATGGACAAGCAACCTACTTGTGGCCAAGCCCATACATAAAGTCATTCCTTTACTGTTTTAAAGTGTTCTGAAATTCTTTTAAGAAAAGAAAATTATTATTTACTGACAGCATGTCATGAATATAACCTTCCTTTAAAAAAAAAATAATTCTTCATATATAATTATTGCTTTTTAAATCACTATGCTTCAAATTGTTTGAAGTATGATAGGAGATTATCTGCTTAATCCATTTCTTTCACTCAGGCATTTCAGATTTCATGCAACTATGCAAAGTTTAGTTCTGCTTAACAGACTTGTGAAGCTCTTCAGAAAGCAGAAAATGAGTCAGGAGAAAAAATATACAGCCTTAGGGTGGTTTAAAAAAGAAAAAAAGTGTAGTGAAATTGAACTACAAGGGAGAAATTTTGAGTTACATCTTATTGACACTGTAACTAGTAAGAGAATTCATGTTACCTTTCTCCTTTTATTTTCTGCTGAAAAAGCAGCGGCTGAAGGAAGCTTGTTATCTCCATTTCTTCAGACTTATGATTCTGTTTCAGTCCCTGTCAAAATGAAAACTGCCACCTGATTAGGATCTTGACCAAATGCAAAATACTGCAGCCCTCAAACACTCAGATGATGTTTTATTTACCCAGAGGAAATGAAACTCACTGCCAACATGTTTTGTATTCACTTTTCATGTCTGATGCAGAGGATCAGAATCTGGGCCTTTTCTTTACTGTTTTCGGCATAATTCAGCATGATTCAGTCTTGGTGTTGCCAAGACTGTACCACGTTAACTGGGCTTTAACTACTACTTTAACCAAATGATTTCACATCACTTTATACTTTCCTTAAGAATGACTGGATTTGAGTTAATGTTGTCTCCTTAACTCAGCCTCTTAACTCAACCATTGCTAGCTGAACCACATGTAGAAAATGACAGAGCAGTTTTCCCTGAGGGTCCCAAATTGCCCACAATGAAGTGAACTGCCTCCACAGGGTGAAGATGGCAGACTGAATGTTATGGCAATCTACATCTTTGCATAGAAAACCTGAAAATCCCTATCCTGTTCCCAGGACAGGTTGGAAAACAGTCCAAATTTTGAACATTTTTTCTGTGCCAGACTGTCAAATGGCATTATTGCTTCTTATGTGCAAAATGTGTGTTGAAAGTTGCTCCAATGCCAAAATGTGTCTAATCCTGCTATAATGTGGTAGAGAATAATTCCTAAACTCAGAAATTAATTGCTTTGCTGTCCAATGAAACGTACACAACAAAAAAAAATTAATCTCCTCTAGGCAAGTCCTCATTTTAAACACCAATTCAGACTTCAGTGAACACCAGCACTAAATGACTGGAAAAAAATGAAGCTGTACAATTCCATTGTTGCAATTTAGTGTTTTCATCAGCGTTTGTTCTGTATCACAACACAATCAAAATTGCAATATTCAGTGCTTAGATGTCATCCAATACAGAGTTATAAAGTGCTTTGCAAATAAAGCTCTACAGTTCTCTTGGGTAATATTCCTTTTTGTGGAGGATTCTGACTTTTTTCATTGTGGTTTTATAAGAACTCAGAACAAAAACTTGACATTTCAAATTCTTTGTGCAAATGAAAGGAAGGAAAGGTTCTTGGTTTAAATACAATCTACCTGACACTGCTGCCCTAGAGCAGTTCCTTGCCAACTTGAATCTCGGGAACACTAAGTCTTTGATTTCAGGAATTCAGAGGACTGAATTCTTAGCTTCTAAAATATGAAAGAGATTAGGGTGACCAACCAAGCAAACAAGCTGGCAACAGAATAGTTTGCTACCTTCCAATTTTAATTACTCTTTCAGTAACCCCATAATGTGGTTTTCAAATGCCCTGCCAAATCCCAAGCCAATTAGTTAGTGGAATTTCTGATTTCAAGAAAGTATCAGCAATGGTCTACATGCCTTTACCACTTACAGGTTTTAGCTTTGCATATGTTTGATACTTTATGGATTAATACAGAATAAAATATTCCATGATAAACACATACCACATTTGAACTTCGGTTTTACAAATCTTAGGACTGGACACCAGCCCTCCTGGGGGGGAAAAATATAAGATTAAAAGGTGAAACAAAACCCCCAGAGACCAGATTTCCTATAAATTTTCTTAAGTATTCCAAAGAATCACGGTGAAACCCAAATGAAACTGCAGAGAGCATTCTGTGAAGTGAAATCACAGACAAATAGAGAAAAAATGGTGTCCCACCAACCAGTGATAAGCAGAAGCTTCTGTGGAAAGCACAGCAAACTCCCAAAGTGCTTTATGATCTTCAAATACTGACTGGTTAGGGGAAGGCAAGGAAATTTAGTCCTATTCATAAAGGTGTGCATTGGCACACTTGCTCCTGTCCTCTACAATAAACTCCCTCAGCAGGCTCAATCACCTTGCTAGCCCCTGGCAAGGTGCTGATCCCGCTTTATACATGTTTTCAAAGGCAAAATGCTTTTTACTGCTTTTGAGGTGTTGACACATTCCTATTGAACATGGGAAAACTGTTACAAACATATAGTAAAACATCACCACAAACTAGACTTTAGTGTTTACACTTTTAGTGAGACAATCTTTCTCTGATGCAAAGGAGATTCTTCCTATAGACTGAATTTGTCATTGAGATGCATTCTCAACCTGAGGCATTTTCCTTTTCTTCTGAAAAAGGTTTATCACATACTCAGTGGGTCTCCACTACAGACAGCGGCAAATACGTAAGCACAGAACAGCTTCTCTTTTCAACTAGGTGAGCTAAGAGAAATAAAAATAATTTGTTTTGTTCAGCAATAGCTTTCGTCATTATTCCTTTTGCTACTTTTGCAGTCTGAGAGGAAGGCTAATTTTTCTTCACAAATTTCTGCATGTGTTCTAACAGCTCAATAGCTCTGATTTTCAGCCTGCTAAGGAATCAGAAGAGGCATTTGCAGGCTGGGACATTAACGTCACTTGAATTAAACCTGCTTGTGAACTTTTATTGCCATATTCGAAATAAAAGATTCAAAACAAGAATTGTGGAGGAAGAAAATGGGAAAGAAAAATATTAAAGCTGTTGTTCGCTAGCAGAAATAACCATCTTGCTTTTATTCACTGACTTGGTGCTTGCAACTGAAAATAAAAAGAACAATCTCCGTTTCTTCACTTAAAGTGCAATCTAGTTATACACCTTAGTCATTCCCATCAGATGTCTGTATCTTTCGTTCCATTAATGGGCTGAGACTATGGGCAAGCAACACCTTCCCACAGGGTGAGCCACTGTTCTCATGCAGACACCTACCCATTCATCTGCTATTGCATGGAACACCCCAGCCTACCCCCTGGTTTCTGATCATCCGATTCACAGTTGGATCAGGTCTCTGCAACTGCTGAGTGGGACACAAGCTCCCTTCTCCTTCACTGACAGATGCTCTTAGAACAGTGAAGTTTGGAGAAGGACACGACTGATGGAAACCAGATGGAGAAATCAGCAACATGCCCAGAGGACTTCTAATGATTCACAGATCACAGTTGGCAACTTGGCCTTGGAAAATGATAATAGGCACGTTATTACAGAGCTTCTGGAGCTTCTTATTTCATCAGTATTTTAGAACTATGGAGGGTTTTTTTAATATCAACTTAATTTTTGTACCGGGTACCCATTAACATATGGTTCCTAAAACACCACGTGTACTATTTGCAGTATACAAGCAAAATTAAGCCCTTAAAATACATTTTCAGATAAATAAGTTGAAACAGTTATTTTGAATTTGCCAAAATGTAAATTTACAAAAATTCTGCTTTTCTTCAAAGTCATCACCATAATTCTCTTCAGTATTGACCACTGTACATCTATTACTTTGAACAGATCAGAGGTATATAAATCAGAACCTGCAAATGAAAGTTGGCACTGACATTACCATATGCTTTCTGTCAGAGGAACTGCAGTCCTAAAATATCTATTCTGCTAAAGCACAGATTATTTCCTTATGCGCCACCCAAGACAGCAAGATTAAAATCCTGACTGATTTCAAATAGTTAATACTGACCCTTAAAATAAAGGGCTTCACTCCCTATAATATAAATACCCCACCTAGCTGACACCCCATGGTACTCAGCTGTGCTAAACCTGGTTTAATAAAATTTTTACAGTGCCTTTCCAACTCTTTTTTTAGCTTACTAAATATGGTTTTACTTTTTCCCAGAGGTAGAGATTTCCCCATCACACTCGAGGGGTTGTCTTGGTTTTCAACTTAATTATACAGTAATCTGCTAAAAATGCTGTTCCAGGGGAGGACTGCAGTCTTATTCATTTTACAGATAAAGATGCAGTCCTATTTCAGGAAAATTATTTCCAGAATCTGAATAGTTGAGATCTTGTAAAGGGTATGTCCCAGCTCATCTGTCAATCTCATTTGGTTCGTGTGACACTCAGAAGGCTAGAATCCAAGAAACAGAACTGAAACTAAAGTCAAAAATTGAAGCAAAGAAAGCTCACTAACAAACAAAAATACCCCACTGGTACAACAGCACAGGGGAGTGGGGTGGAGAAAACTCACAGTGATTTACTGTATTGGTGATGTTTTGCAAAAGTAGTTTTTTCCCCTCTGTTATCTGCCAAGGAGAAACACATAAACTGCAGTTCACAGAATGTAACTAGGAAAGCCAGGCATTTGATTCACCAGATTTTTTCTGTTCTGATCTACAAGTCTAGCTCTGAGGCTGGCAATGGTTTTACTGCAGACATAACAGCAGACAGAATTTACATGGCATGCAGACATTGCAAGGACATGAAGAAATCCAGGCACTGCATCATTTCCCTTTGGGCACTGAAGAGCTAAGAGAGCATCTTTCTCTTTCAAGGTAATGCTTAGCTGTGCTGCAAAATATAAACTATCCTACTAAATGAACAATACATGTGGTTGGTTCAGAGGGATGAAATAATTCAGAAACAATCAACTTTTTCCTTTATATTTACTGGTTTTTCAATATACTGCCCAGGCCGGTAGAGATCTTTGAGTCCTCTCCTACCATTACAAAAAATACACAGAAAGGTGTGAGCCCAGAGGCCCTTTCCCAGTGTATAATCTCCAACACCAAGGACTCTGTAGCAGGGAAGAAGAATAGGCCACAGAACTCTTGGACAATTCTGTTCATAAAAACAGAGTATAAGCTCTTTCTTTTCCAACTGTCTTCCACAACAGGTGACTACCCCGCAACTTTTTATACATTGGAATAACAGAAGCAATTACAGCCTGGAAAAATCCGACCCCAGTGATATTTTAAAAGACAGTGGCCATATAAACCAAGAAAATGGTGAATCATTGATCTGTATGCTCAGTGAAACTACTTTTACTTATTGATCAGTGTTGTTATTTAGCATTACTTTCTGTTAAATCCATGCTTTGTCATTGACACTTGTGACATCATCCCTGCTTACAAACCTAATCTGAAGACTTTTCCACAGCATTGTGAACTCACATACAACAGAAATTCATAAGCCACACATCAGGTCACTCGCTCTTCCTTACCAGAGAAGCCCAATTTACTTCTGTCCTAGAAAAGTTGTCTTATTCAAAAACTGCTTCAAGAATCCGCAATTTTAGAAAATATCGGCAGTAGTAAATAAAGGAAATTTCAATTCCTTATGAAACTTTGGACCCAGTGCAGGGGCAATCTGCATGTTGATTCTGGAACTGATGTCAGCGTCTTCGAGAATGTTTACACTAAAAGAAATCCAGGATTAAAGTGCTAACCTTAGTATGGGTGGTATTGCAGCTGGCTGCCCTGTTCAGTTCTTTGAACCAAGGAACTGTAGTAAACACGCCACACTGCAAAACAGTAAGATTTTAGGGAAGAACCTTTTATGATAGCCAAAAGCTTCTCTTTGGAACATCCCTTAACCCAATGTTTCTTGGGCACAGATTCATTGTAGGAGACAGTGGCAGCAGTGCTGTAACAGGCAAAGAGTAAGAAGTACTTATGTACAGTCAAGAAATGCTGAGCTAAAACTTCTGGTTGGACTGCTCTTTGCTACAACTACCTTGACCCACACAATAATTCTGTTATTCTTGTGTCAAATTGTCTTGACCTAATCATGCAGCTATGGCTTTTTAATTTACTTATTCATTTATTTTTAGAAGAGAGAAGGGAGGAGGCATTTTGTGTCTTAGCTTCTCCATCAGGCTTGAGAAAAGGAGAAAAAAATTTCCTCTTTGCTAAAATCCTAAGAATTACTGCTCAGCACTGAGCCCTGTAAAATATGGTTACACATAGGCTTTATGGTCACTACAGAATACATAAAACAATGTATTCAGGATGGTTTTTTTACATACATTGCTTCTCTTTGACCTGTTACTTGGAATCCTATACCTCTGGATTCATGGAAATAAAGAGCTCCTTCAGAGTAGTACATGGCACAGTGATTATGGGACTCACCAGGAATCATAATTTGTAATTTCACTCCAAAACCTCAGCTGGATTCCCAAATTGACCAAATAAGTTATTTCCTTCCTACAGGACTTCTAGGATGGGAGAAAGGCTTTGTTTAGTAATGCTCTGGCACTCTAGAAAATCTACAAGGCATCCATTATTTAGTCAGCCAGCCTATAAAAATTACATGACTTTTAACACATTTTTAATTGTTTTTAATTATTAACATTTACATTGCTCTCAAAATGACAAAGTGTCTCAGCTGGAGACATGGTTAAATTTTTAATAACACTGGAAACCAAAGCAGCAAATCTCAGACTGTGGATTTTCAACATACACAAAATTACATGTATGTGTATTTATAGATATACTATTATCTATATAAAGATGTATAAATTCTATCTCTCCCTCTCTCTCTCTCTATATATAAAAATAGATAAACATAAAAACATATATATGTTTTCCTGCATGTATGCTTAATGAAAGCTCAGGATGATTATGCTGAGAAGGTAAAAAGGAATTGAAGCTCAGGCGGCTTTTAGACTCCACAGGCTCAAACAAAAAAAATTGCACAGACCCCTAAAAAAGCCTATCTTGCCATATCTTTAATTTGTAGAATTTTGTTAGAAGAATGCTGAGGCTACTAGAGATCATGGCGTGACAGGCTTGCTCACTACGTATTTCACAGTTCTAGTGGAAAGCAATCACTTCAAAGAAAAGCCCTCACGTGAATTATTTCACTCATGTACCAAGCAAGCTATCAATAACCTGGTCCATTTAAAAGCACTGCTTCCCAAACAACTAGTTCGCCTTTTTTTTTTTTTTACTACCCACTCAAATGTCAAATACTTTGCAATTCTACAGTTGAAATGGGCACTGAAGATCACTAAATACAACATTTATTGCCCCAAACATTTATTGTAGATAAGCCGCACCTATGTTTCCTCCTTATCTTCCTGTGGCTCTCTTAGGACTTTTCCAAATTGCATTTTAACAACTTACGCAACTTTCTACGCTACATCTTCAAATTAATTTTACCGTTGTTCTAACCCTAGCCCTAACCTTAGAAAGCAGAGGTAAGTTAAATATAGCAAGTTAAGTATAGTACAGCTCTTTTTCTTATGAATTTTGCCAAAACACTGAGTTTTTCCTGTCTCTGTGACTATCAGGTATCTTCCATTTTATATGATCTGGTCATTTCAGATAAAGTTTATAGACATGTTTGTTGCCAAGCAAACCTTTTAGCTTCCGAAGTTTCCAAACATCCATTTTCAAAACAAATCAGGTCTGTCTGCAATGTTAACCACAAAAGAGTAAATGAGCCTCAACACTGCTAGGGCTAATGTCCTTAGGTTGCCAGGAGACACCTTGAATATAACCCAGATTGACTCATAGCTAAAGACAGCCAGCCACTAATGCTGTTAAAACATCCCCACAGGCTTCTTGCTCCTTCTTTTCTGGAAAAATTATTCACACAATTACAAAATAGTCAAAACAATTTTAAGAAGAGTACTGGAAAGCAATGAAGATAGTTTCCTCCATGATTCAGATACGGACATACGCAGCTGCTCATGCTCAGTCCTTTCTCAAGGCATCTCTAACCACTGGTCATTTGCACCATCCTTTAAAAAGGATGTCTCACAATTTTGACATCCCTCTTGCTATATAATTTTCTGTTTGAGCTCTAGATGAGCCTCAATTCTCTGAAAGGAACCTCAGGAGTACATAAATGAAAGTCAGACTCCCCATGAAGGACTTAAAACAGTTTGGAGAGCTGGAAGTACCCCTAAACTCTTAAGATATTAGAAACTATTTACCATAGGCAAACACTGTGGAGAAAGTTGCTTCTCTCTTTAACAAGAAGTAGGAGGCATCTTTCCTTAACAAATGAGTGTTATAATTAGCCAACTTTCAGGACTCTAAGGAAATGGAAAAACTATGCAAGTTGGAAAACTGGGTTTGTTTCAGAGCAATAGAAAGAGAATAGTGCTAATACAGGGCTGGCAAACAAGATTCTAGTTTCCCTCTGACAGTTCTGAATAAAACCTGCAAACAATACTTCTTGGTTCAAATTCAAACAATAATAAAACCCATGTGTGACAACCAGTGCACAACTCTACGTTCACTAAAGATGAGCAACCTGCTAAAATCACCTGAAGTTGTCAAATTGGGTCATAGGGATTAATTACATAATTCAGAAATGCTTGGAATACATCTTGCCACTGTTGCTACTTTTGCTCTACTTAGGAGGCTTTTAACTTCTTTTTTCTACATTGACTTCAAACTCAAGTATTACCAAATTTGTAAACTAGCCAACATCTTTGACAAAGCAAAGTAAGAACAGAAACTGTTACGAATACATGTTTGTCAGCTTTCTTTATCTTACTCTCCACTTCATAGCCTTGGTTTCCATTTCAGAATCTGACAGGGGGAGGGCTTATTCCACTAAACCAAATTACAGGTATTAATTAATGGCTCTCGCTTGTTTGCCAGCTCCTGCAAGCAGAAGGGTAGATAAAAATGTATTTACAGCAGAATTTAATTACCCATTTTCAAGCCACTGGCCTCCTGGCAAAAGTCTCCCAATGTCGTGCAGAATAGAACTTGGATTAGGAATTAATTTACTGTCAGCAATGATCTGCAATTTAATGGCTTAATCAAGTTTGCTACAAAATTGGTAGAGAGCTCTGGAGCCTAATATTGCCCCAGAGCCTGCTGCATCTCAAGACAAGTTTCAGAGATCCATTACATAATCATCATCCAGCAAATCCAAGATCTCTCTCATGCAATCAGGAACTGCCTCTAGCAAGCTTACTGCTCACATTACAAAGTTATAGCTCAGGGCTTTGAAGTTCAGTGCACGCATTTGACTCTCCTCCACTTCCAGCTACATCTCCCAGAGAAACTGTACTTGCATGAATATAAAGATTAGCATGTAAATACAGGCCAGTGTGTGACTAACGCATTCTCTCTTGTCCTTTCAAATCATAATTTAAATATAGAAAACTTAATAAAAAGAGACAAAAGGTTTTAAAACAAAAATGCTTTATTTTTGCTCTGCAGTGGTCAGTATGATCACAGAGTTCTTTCTACAGGAGCACAGATGAAGATGAAAATAAGAACAAAACTTTGAAAATCAACTATGAACTGAATCTTTCGTTACAAATCTGAAATTTAACAGATCTTTATTATCTTTGAAAATAAAATCAATCCACATTTTCTGCTAGAAGCCAACTGATAGAATAATAAAAGCGATGAAATAGAAAACGTGCCAGAAATACGGGTATAAAAACTATTCTCTTGAGCTTTTAAGGCCAGATTTTAATGATCTCAGAGGCTCCAGCCTTTCAATACATATAAATAAGCTTCTCACATGGGGTATTTAGCTAGGCTGAAATATTCCAAATGCTCTGCAAATTACCACTGGTTGTCATAATATCCTGGGGGAAACTCCTAGAAGTGCTTTCAACATTGCACCATCACCACAGCTTACCTATTTTACTCCTTTTTTCCTGCTAAGATTATGAATCATCCTTATGCCTCCTATTCTGTCACCCATCCATATTTAAATCACATCTGGCACAATGCTACTAATACATCCAAATGCTTTTTTTTTCAGTACTAAGGACTAATTATTTTTTTCCATGTTTTTCCCCCTTTTCTTCTCCCCCTCACTCTTTCCCCTTCTTTTGTTTTTAACCCCTTCCTTCTTTTTCCTGTTTTTTTGAATATAACCTTACAGCTTTCCTCCCTTATTTTAGTCTCGGTACTTCTAAAGAAGCACTACATCACTACATGGAATAATACTTTATATACTGAAGAAAGATGGATGCAAAAGTTCCTTTCTTAACTTTTAAGTATAAAATAAACTTGGATACATTCGGAATTGTGCAGACAGGACCATTTTGCAGTCCTACACCTTCACCAAAAGCTGATCTGCACACACGGTGGAAGAATACACTCCCTATTCATGGTTAAATGAAACTCATGGGTTAACATGATGAAGCTTACGTGTAAGTGAAAATACAGTACGAGTCTAAAATATACCAAGCCCAAGTTCATTAAACTACTTGTATGAAGAAAATCCTTAGCTAATAGCAAACTCTTGTTTCTTAGTATTTAGATTAAGGAATATGCTGTTGTCAGAACTCAAGCATGCACCAAAAGTAAAACAATCAGAATTCTGAAATACCAAACCAATCCCCAAAAAACTTCAAAAATGCACAGACATGATGAGCTACATGTTAAACGTAATGCAGTGGATGGATGTTTGAGTAGTCATCACTTGCATAATGTAATTGTTTAAATACAGGAGGTAAACTGAAAAGATGAAAAATGCATGTTCATAAAGGAAAGAAAAAAAACAACAAAGTCTTCAAGTATAGCTTGTCATTCCTAGTAAGTCTCCTGTATTAAGTATTTCTCAGCTGAGCTTACATACAGTATATAAACTGACACCAAGTCCTTTAATGAGCGTGTTGAGAGTACTGCAACATGGAGTCAGACATCCAGCAATCTCATTAAGCATTTGATCACATGCATTCTTAAAGTTATGAAAAAATTACTGTAAGCATCTGTACCTTAATTAAAAAGGCTAATTAGGTTTTATACATAAGACTGAGCTTTAATTCTCCAGCCTTGCATCCACACAAGTAATCCACACTAATAAACATTTCCTTAATATCTGTAGAGATCACTGGACTGCTACATTGTTTCCTTAACAAATGCAGCGTTCCCATACAACCTACAACACTGCTCTGTTAGTTACCAGCAATGCCTTGTTTCTCATACCATGAAAACTTTTTCAGAAGCAAGAAAACTCTATGTTTTTACTCCAGTTCTAGAGGGTTCCTGCACATTCTGTTTTGAATTCTATAGGCATGTATTACAAGGATATGTTATGAAATATTACAGCTTTTATTCTCTGAACTTTAAGCATGGGCTTGCCTCCAAAACCAGCTAAGAATATAGCTGTTAAACTCTTCTTAACAAGTAAGCATATACTTCATTAGAAAAGCAGAATGTTCATTCACAGAAAATAAGAAAAAACCTTTTTTACAACATTATATCTTCCCTCTCTCAGAAGCGTATGTGCCAGGACAGTTATGCTCATATAGGAAATGCAAATTATCAGTGCACATACACCGACCCTAGAGCATGCAGCAATGATGGCAATGACAATACTGGTGAGTTTCTGTTGTTCTAATAATCATCTCCCTGCCCATTATGATACCACTTACAATTACAGCAGTGAATTGAAAAGAGCAGCTCCTATTCTCCCTAAACAATCCTTTCACATCCCAGACAGCACTTAATGGAAGCAGCAGGCCTAAATCTGCACTCCACACATCATGACTTCCATGCATGATCTAACACTGGCTTCTTCACTTCCACTCTAGCAGCCTCATTTGCTTCTCTTCTCTCCACAACAGTATGCCTAGCACTACATGGATGCTGTACTACCACAGATGAAGTTTTTTGCTACCATCACAACAGGAAACTTTATGTTTTCTTTATGTTTATGTTTTCAAACTGTCAACTATATGAACACAATTAACACTCTCTCCAATAAAGTTACACCATGCTGCATCTCCTTTCAACATGGGACAGTGGCAGGCATAATGTTTTGCTTTGTAAATTCAGAACAGAGTTTTCTTTCTGTGCAACCATCTTCAAATCTACACACCAAATTCTCCTCACCAGCTGCAGAGGGCTCGCTGCTAACAGCAGGCAACAGCAAAGCCCGCCCCCACCTCAAGTGGGAAGCCAGGCTGCAAACCATCAAAATGCCAAAGGCGTAAAATAGTATGCTTGTCCCAATTTCTTCATGTTATTTTGGTATACTTTAAAAAACCCCCAACAACACATAACTCATTAATTATAACCTTTCAAAAGTGTGTTTTCCTTTCCCCAAAACTGTTAAAATTTAGCAGAACGGCAGCCAAAGTTCTAATAAAACTATTTTTAGCCTTTGTCATGCAGAGAACCTCATGAAGAGTCTTATCTTTCTATTAATGCAAATGTATTTAAGCAGTCAGTGCAGGAAACTTTAAAATATGCTAATCACTGTTTCTTTGGACTCCAGTCTCTAATGTCTTTGCTGATGTGTACTTATCATATGCTAAGTAAAGGGAACATGATCATTTAAAGTGTCAATAGCTGGTCACAAATCCATGTAGTGACAGCTATATGTGCATTTTACTGCCACATTTATAAATTTATAAATTTTCACGTTCAACATCCTTTTAATATATAATGTTCTTATTTTCTGGTGTCTAAGCTGAATTGCCACAGCGTGTTATAAATGGAAATGCTTTTGATAATCACATGCACTGTTTTTCTTTTTAAAGTGATTCAGTGCTGATGAAAGGGGCCAGATTGAGGCCTTGCAGATTGGAGTTCCCTGTTAATCCACAAAGAAAACAAGGCACTGTCAGGGCAGTAGCTGGGCCAGCTTCCCTCCAGTACATCTCCATTTAAATCCGTAAGAGAAAAAGAAAAAACCCAAACACCACACATATCACATCTCTAAGTCACAGCCTGCCTCTGCCTGCTCATATCCTTGGCCTTGCTTCCTATTTTTACTAGCAGAGAAAGTAATCAAGGAAAGCAGTGCATTTCTAGGGTTAGACTGCTGCCCGTGAGCTGCTTTGTAGCACACATTTAAATCCAGCAGCCACACAACACTCGTAGGGCCAGCACATGCAACTTCAGTGTGTAGTTAAAAGATTACATTAATTTTATCTGCTAAAGCACTGAGGTAAAATTACTGGGTCTTATTTGGCTTCAGCACTACTTCTTTGAAAGCAGGTCAGGAAAGATGAGTATTTTCTTCAGTGGGTTGCTATGATAAGGCTAATCTACCCAAGATAGATCTATATAACTCTCAATTTTGTCACTATTATTCATGAAAGTGAGTATATATTTTATTAGCAATGTGGCCAAAATACTGGAAAATATTTTGGATTTAACTCATCTATCATAAGGAATATAGGAACAAGCATCACTTGAAAGACAAGGCTCAGACACTTGTCCAAACCACTTGTTAACTCCTACCTATAAAACTGGAATAGAAATTTAAAGAACAAAGGTCATTCTTTAATGACACACAAATATGTCAGCAATTAGGGGAGAATATGATAGCACAGAAATAAACAAACCCACAGGATTTTAAAATACCAGAAGGAGCTCAGCCAGAATACTGAGAACAGAGCTACCTGGATTAGTCATATGGGTACATGAACACAACTGGATTGTGCATCACTTGTCTGTCTTTGGTTTTATTCCTCTCTCTCTCCTTTTCCATTACTATTACTATTAGAATATTTTACTTTATTTCAATTATTAAACTGTTCTTATCTCAACCAACAAGTCTTAGCTTTTTCTGATTCTCCTCATCACCACACTGGGGTCTGTAGGGGGTGGCACTTAGTTGCTGGCTGGGGTTAAACCATGACAGTGACTAAGAGCTTCCTCAGACACCTTCTTGCCATATTCATGTAAAATCCTGCCTGCCCATAGGGAACTATCAGTGAACAGATAACAGACTCTTCCCTTAACAGTTATACAGCTGTTTTCTTATCTCAATAAAATTCATATATAATACTAGCCTTGGATTTTTGTAAAAGAACAAATCCCATTGAAATGAACCCTCCAGTTATCTCTGGAAGCACTGGTTGTGTCTAGAATTGCCTTGTCTTTTATTTGTATTTTATTCTGTTAACTGAAACAATACAGCTGTTGGAGTAGATTTCATGTGTTTGCCTTTTCTTTTTACCTTCAGGTGAAGATGCCTACACCATTTGTTTCTATAATTTCAACTGATAGAAATGATCAGCAAATCTTCATGGTAACTACACAAAACATGCTGTCTACTGTGAAAGAAGGAATCAGGAAGTTTCCAAATATATTCATGAGTGGTCTTTATGCATGTGCTTCGCTTTGAATCATACTCTGCTCCTTCGTGACTATTACTGCAGATTTTATGAATTCTAAAAATCCCCGTATTTGCCTTGCTGAAATGAATAGTCTCAATTACATCTCTGAGACCATGCACTCAAGCCAAGATACTTTTGGCTCTATATGAGCATATTTTTAAAATGTGTTGCTAATTATTTATATAGCTCATTATCTCCTAGTTATATTGAGCACAATTCATTTCCTTCATCCACCCACTGCCTCTCAGGTAACGATGAACTAATGGTTTGAATGTGACTGAAACTATTACTTTTCTAAGAAGAAAGAAATGAACCAGTGCAGCCACTCTGGAGGAACATTCAGTGAAATCCAAAACTGAGACCCCACTGTCACTAGATTTAAGAGGCAAGGCGCTTACATTGCAACTTTCCCCCAAATACAGAAAATCATCTATTGAGGCTTCTTCAAGAGCAATGCAGATACCTATGGACAGCTGTGTGCATAAGGAAAGAGTGAGAACATTCCAAGTGATGATTGCTCTAAAACTGTTTTAACCAATGTAGCTAACTTCTGGCCCTTCAAAATAAAGTAAGCCATACCAAGGCCACAAATGATGTACCACTAGTGGTACATATTCCCCAGGTAGAGAAAAGTGGCCATTTACATAAAGCATTTACATAGAGATCCCCAAACATAGTTGAAAATACAGTATCTGTGCATATAAAATATGGATGAGTGCTAAGCACAGGTTAAGACAGGAATCTGTAAACTTCACCACACACTAATATGCTCCTATTCACACATCTGTTTTTTTGGTTATGCTCGATGAAAGAGGACAGCTCAGAAATACAGTTTTATGTATCTTTTTGACATCCAATATGCTTTTCCCCAATACGCCTTTTATCTCTGATGTACACCACGAAGCCATGGGCTCATTACAGGCTCTATATTCAGAAAGGGATTTAATTTAAAATATCTTTCTCCCAATTTACTGGACAAGCAGCCTAGCAAATGCAGCTACCAGAAAATTCTGCAGTCTGATTCATTAGGAAAAGTTAATTAAATAATGTTCTCTCCTCAGACATACTATTTTGTCTTAAAGATGATTAAACAAGAGGCAAATGTAATTAGGATATGAAAAAGTATAAGCAAAAAAATTAATCTTATAATGCATTTCAGAAAAATGAAGTAATAAATCACCTTGCTCCATAAGCCTTTTGTTTTGCTGTAACGGAGAGTGCATCGAGATTCTTCAGTTTTCTTATCTGATACAAGCATTACATTTGTTGAACCAATTTAGGAGGAAACTGGGACTGGGACAACACAGTACATTTAGGAGAAAGATGATATACACAGCTAAGGCTTATGCAGATGGCAGCCCTTCAGAGAGGAATGAACAGAACACTGGGTAGTGAGATTTATGAACATATAGACTACATCCATAAACACAAAACCAAGATTAAAAAAAAAGTATATATACGCATATATATATACTGCACTGACAGTGCATATATATATATATACACACACGCAGTGTCTCTTAGACAGAACCCCACTTCATACCCCAGGTTCAGAAAATAGTTTTAGGGGAGGTGGAACATCTGAAGGTTTGCATTACTGGCTGGTTGTTGGCTGGATGCATTTAAATGACAGCATGCAAAAAGAAAAATCATGCCCTGCAAGCATTACTCATATAATCTGCATTCAGTTCCTGAGTCTATCTTAGACTTTCTTCAGATATTACTTAGCTCATTTGTTCTGTTCTTTATAAAGGAACAGAGATAAGAGTGGTTTGTTGTTCTTGTCTGTTTAGACCAAATTCACTGCTCAGTTATCTCAGTTATTCTGAGATCATTTTGGGATGTCTCCTAAATCTGCAATCACAAACCCCAAATGCCTAGTTTTTAATAAAAGAATCTTCACAGGTTTAATATATATAATAAAGCTTATCAGAAGGCTTTACATTTGAATTTTATAATTCAGCAGGATTAATGGATGTATTCATGAGAGAAATCACAACTACATACACTTGAAAAATACATATCATATATTTTCCAGAATCATAACAAGACAGCATGGCATTCAGCACAGACAAAACTGCTCTGAGTCTGCTAAAGGCCTCACTCACCTATGCTCTTTTGGACATCTGAGCATGCCTCATCTCTGCAGAGCTCCTTTAACAGCCACTCTCACACATGCAAACCACTCAGTCCCAGGCAGCAATGGCAACAGTGCTTGAGAGTACCTGCTCCCAGCTGGTGCCTCTCCTGACCTACCCTGGCTGATTACTCCATAAAAGAAAAAAAATGGAAACTACATTACAAGAGTGTTTCATTGAAAGGTCATATTTGAGTCAACAACCTCTTTAAACTCAGGGAGTTAAGAATATTATGTTCTAGGGAAGAAAGAAGAAAGGTCAGCCTGCTTTCATGGCTACTGATTTAATCCAGTGTGGCACTGGACGTATCTCACTGTTTGGGCTTTTAAATATCTTTCCCTGCTTTCACTCATTCAGGAAAGTAACAACCTGCTCTAATTCCAATTAGAAAAAAGTGGGGTTTAAAACCACATAAAGATCTATTTTTGATGGAAGTTCTCTTCACAGCTAGCAGATAGGAAAGGCTTTTATTATACTAGCACTGTACCAACAAAATCAAAACAGAAGTCTACATTTGAACAATCAATCTAGAATTTGAACAGTCAATTGAGAAAATATCATTAGAAATGGAACATTATCTAAGTAATTTCATTGATATGGAGAAGAAAACTGATGATGGAATGGTAAAGGGAAATAAACTATTGAAATAGCTCACTGGCATTTCATGCTATATGTTTAAAAATACTCACAAGAGACCAAAAATTATAAAAATTCAAATACATTATGATTCATTTCGGCATTTATCAAAATCCAGATACTGGTTTTGCCCGTGGATATTGCTGGTGTCACTGCTAAAAATCTCACACATGTCCAGGGTACAGGAAAGATAAGTGACCTCAAAAAGTTCCTTTCATAGAGCTGGCTATCCAGCTTAAACACTAAGGTCTGTATCAGATGCTTTCATATTTTTCATTATCATCGCACTACACCAAGCCCTATTGTTCTGCCATCATTAAGAGACTGAAAACCAGCTCTGAATAGCAAGTAATACTAAAAATATTCACCAAAAAAATTAAAACACCTAGTGCTCTGACCTCAGGAAAAAATGAGTTCAAGTGAATCTTTCAGAAGCACAACAGATTCCTGTTTTGCACAGAGGCAAAAAGGCTTAAATTGAGCTCAGTGTGTATTTTAGAGAAGACTACATATTGCAATACAATAAAGCCATTACAATTTTTCCATCACGAACATGTGGTAGAGGGCTATATCTCTCAGCAAAGTGCTGTTGTTATAGAAACTCTGCTGACATGTTGCTAGCACGGCAAAAGTGGCATTATACCCACACTAATGTCCTTTTTATCAACCCCAGTTCTAAACACAGAGCACTTGAATTTACAGTCAGGGAGCTGCACGTCATTCAGTGCAGCTGCAGGCAGTGTCAAATGCTGCTGTTGCATGGTAACTAACAGGTAAGTGGTACAAGTCTGTTCTATTTATGTACACAGAAAGCTTGTGACAGAAGGCGAATGGAACATTTGTCTGTAAATAACAAATTTGGTCTCTGTTTACTAAAACACAGGATTTTCCGCCTGCACTCCCGAAACATACAGTACCAGAATGAAAACTGAACTTACTGCTTCTGATTCTCAGTGCAAATGATTAAAAGTTATTGTGCCTGATACAGCTGCAGGAATTAATTGAAAATTATATAGGAGTGAACAGTAGATGAAAATCTAGCCTCAAATACTGTAACTACAGCATGAAAGAAACAGTGCTTAATATGTTCTTAGGAAATTTTAATCCTGGCATCAGAATATCTAACTCTCTCACTATCTGTACTGCAATACTATATAAACAACGGTGTTTTAAAAGGAGGCTGGTGTCAAGCCCGAAGTTTACTCTTTATGCAGAAGGCTGCTACTGCTCAGCAATCATTTACATTTCTTGCACTCCACTTAAATACTGACAAATTAAGTGGGGAGACCAGACTCTGAGTGGACTCAATGACAGTCTATGCTGTACTTAAACAAGCTGCTGCAAATAATCATTCTTCTAGTCTGTTCTCAAGACCCTAATCCAAACCACCCCTTTTTGTTTTACAACACCTTATGCTGCTTGAAAGCATGAATTATTTATGTGAATGGAATGAAATGAACAGCAAAAATTCCCACTAATTTCATTCACATCCCATTTTTGTCTCGAGTTGTTTTTTGTATGTGTACTGGGTCTAGGTCTACACACAAAAGCTAACTTCTCAAATGCCTTCTGTCAAGGGAACTTCTAACCACAATGTTATGAGATTGACTTCACTTCTTTTACCAGAGGTATCTTTCACCAGACCTTAACATTCAGTTCACGTCACAACTATGTAATTATTCTTTTCAGAAGCGGAGATGCAGAGAAGGCTCTAACAGCCATTCAAAATATCACATTTATGCACTTTTCTCTTGTCATATTAAATACCATTACTTTTGATGCAATCAAACTAATATCCTTCAAATGGATAAATCCAGCACCAAATTTAGAACCTCAAGCTTCAAACATCAGCCTCTTAAGGCAAAACTTTAAGCCTTTAATTTCAGTTCAGTAAGGTACAGTGTAAGAACAGTGACAACACTACATTTAAAAACGGTATCTTTTAAAGAATTTTCTTTAAATTATTCTGTTAGTTACTGGTTGCAAAGTGCTTCGAAGATCAAAGGTGCTACATGAACTACATCTTATAACTCGGTCACGGACAATGAACAGACAATGAATAAAGGCATGCAGAGTTCTGAACTTATATTATTTGCTTCATTATTATTATCGAATTAAGTCAGTTGTATTTTTTTCAGTGTTTCTGAAAAGACAGATAAAGTATGGAGAGTTTCTGCAACTTTTAAGTTCATAGAAGGATTCTCATGACCCAGTATTAATCTGAAGTGCTAGGACTTGTTTGTGCTGACAGTAGCACGAGATCAGTCATCTGCCCATCGCTCACCCCCTTTAGGCATGCTACACATTCCAAAATATGCCATTACAACTGCTTCTGCTGCTGTAGGACCTGATCTGTGCAAAAAACGATGCTAGGGCAGGCAGGTGCAGAAGTAGCTTGACTAAGCAGGCACTTCTCTGAAAAGGACAACCATGAAATCATAGCTTTGCTATCTTGAGCAACTGACAAGTGTTCAGAGGATAACCCTATACACACAGTACATCTCTACTTACCAAACTGCATTGGCTACTTAAAATTGACTAAATTGACTCCAAAACTCAACTCAAGACAACAAGTTCAATCTAGTTTCTCTAGCAATTTCCAAAAGCTTGCCTTCCTTTTCACAGCATTTCTGTTTACATTAACAAGTTTAAAAAGAGAAATCACACCCATTATAATTTCACAGTCCAAAAAGAAGTAAATTCCTTCGTGTAATGAAAGCAAAAGCAGATAAAGCAGCAATTAATTACAGGAAACAAAATGTAGTGTTCCATCTGCACCTCTGATTTTAAGAAGAAACAGAAATTTGTCCATTCATGTATTGAAATGTCTTTATTCTTAAGTGGAAGTATTTTATCTAAAAGAAAGAATTGACGACACCTCACTGGCACACATATTCCTCTCTGGAAGTTGTCTTCAGGTACACTAACATTATTCTATAGCTTTTATATTCAAAGGACCCTTCCCTGAATTCAAAAGGTGCCTGAAACTCAGAATGTGTGCAAACACAGAAATCCTAATGGAAAAAATCTGCTGACATTCAGAATCAAGTGTCAGGATGTAGATACCAAAACAGACTGGAATGTGCTGATCACAAGCACTAAGCACTACGCCCTGCACTTCTGTACTCATGCATCCAGAACAGAGCATTGGAATTACAATTTCTACCAGATTTTTGTTTACTGAACTCTCATTTCACACTTAAATTATGTCCCTACTACGTATGTATCATTTAAGTACTACTACTGTTCCGCAAGATTCTAAGAAATCAATACAAAATCTATTGCTATAAAGACTGTTGAGGTAAACCCTCCTTCCTCCAAACACTCTCTCTCAGAAAACCCCAGCCCCTTGATGTTAGTGACATGCAAACAGAACCACCCCAAACAAAATCAAATGAACAAACAAAAGCAGCAAGAATGCAAAACTAGATTTGTCTTTAAATTCATCAGCCATAAAATAGTAAAAAGAAGTAAGACTTACTAAAAACTGCCAGTGCTGATGATCTTGATTTAAGGTGGTGACATGAGACTTAGAAATCTGGGTCTCTTCTAAAAACTGGGTCTGATCAAATATTTTCTGTGATGTTGCAGGCTGCAGACATGATGGATCATATCCGAACTGTGTAGAATAAAAACAGAGTAAGTCAAGTGCAGTCTGTTAAAACTGCATTTGTATTAGCTGACTAGCAGTTGCTCTTCCTACAACACAGCATGTTTCATTAATACATTTTTCATTGTCTGTGCCCCCAAAAGCTGCTTGAAAGTGATGGCTTGATATACATTACATATGACAGAAGCCAATCTAAACTAGTAAATTCAACCTTGCTGAACAAACACTTTGTCAGGGCAGGGAACAAAACTCAAGCCCAACATAAACCTCCAAAATAAGGCTTAAATAGTGTGGTTATCGGTCCCTTGCAGGAAACCCATTTCAGAGAGTAAATGAGAAAAATCAGTTTAGGATTTTCTGTATAAAATGTAGGGACAAAAAACTAAGCAGAAAAACTGACTAGTATTTATCATTAGAGGCTGGAGTTTGTCAGTGTATCTCTTTGTATTAGCAACAAAGTTCCAGCAAAGCTTATACAAAGTACCATTTGAAATCCTGAGGATTTTTGCCAGCTCACCCACATAACTCCATAGATTAAGAGCAATCACTGGTTTGATATTTCATTTTTTTCTGGATGGAGTCAGCAACATCAACATTCTCTTTTTAAACATCAACATTTTCTTTTAAAGAAGGTTTGTGAACAACCACCCCAAATGCACTATATTTTCATGTAAATATAATTTGAAATGCACATGTTTCTGAGGAACCTTAAAAGATTCTGAATTTGAGGTAGTTCAAAACTACTTAATACTTCGCTTAGCATTTTCTGAGCAATCAAACACCATTTTCAAAATGATCTATTAGAGACTGTAAGTTATTGAGATAGGCACAACCCAAAGCCAGTGAAACTAACAGAAAAACTCCCACTGATCATTGGGTAAGATCCTAATTGTTTATAGTTTAGCTTCGTAAACCAAGAAAAGATCCAGTAAAGCAGTTCTCCCCTCAGGCAAAATTAGCTTCCCTTCCTTATACCATAAGTCAATCAGTTTTAATACCACCTGCAGCAAGTAACAATTGCATTTTAACAGCTTTCTCAGGAAACACAAAAAACACTGAAGAAGTTTTATGAAAATAAAAGAGGATTAAAAAAAAAATGGAACACAGCATCATCATTATGACAGCTTTAAATGAATCAAACTTTGCTGTAAAGTCTAGCATGAAATGCAATTAACTTGTTCTTCCCATTCCCAGAAGCAGCTTAGCAAATCACTAAGATTACTACATATAAAGATACCTATGTGACTGTCCCCTTCATGGGCAGTAATGAATTCATGGCTGTTTTCACTACATACAGATCATCAGATGTATGTCTGTCAAAAAAACCCTACGACTTTTAAGACTTAATTTACAAGACTATAATTCAAGTGATAGAATGAACTGACTGGAAGCAGAGCATTCAAGTATGAGAAAAACTTTCACTGGCACGGTGAAAACTACTAAAACTCCAATTCAGAACTTCCAGAAGATACACACATCAAGCATTTGAGCAGTGCATGGGGTCAGTAGACTTATATGCCTTGAATTATAACACGTAGAGCACATTCCTCGCCAGATACACACACTGGAAATGCTGAGTATTTAACAGTGTTACAGTATTAGGTGCATTGATTAAAAGAACAGAAAAAATATAGGTGCAAAGATAACTTTTTTCCCAAAAAAAAATTTATCACTCCTAAGATTAAATACATCCAGCCAGGGTCAACCCACCCCACCACATAGACCAACTCCTGCAGAAAACAGGTGTGTTTTGCAGTTAATTTCTGTGAGAACTTGTGCTGTGTCCTCACTTATGTACAAAGTCTTCACCACTCTGAACCACATGCTTTATCTTCACACCCCTCTTTTTGTAATATTCAGGTCAAAATAACTGCATGCAAAGATGTTAGAGATCTTGAAAGTTTCAACTGTTTCAGAAATAAATGGTGTTGCAACCAGAGCTATGAAGCAGTAAGGCATCTTTACATGGGATTTGATTTGGGTTGCATTTCAAAAACTAGAAAATAAAAAAATTTGAGTAGAAAAGATATTCTGACTAAGCTCAGCAAATTAAATTCAGATGAGCCCTCATCTTTGCAGAGATGGTTCACTTCAGCTACACTGTGAGAGGGTAGGAAAGGATTTCAGAAACACTCAAATCAGTCCTGACAGTGTAGGGTGCTTGGGATCCAGCAATACACTGCGCAGTCCAGTCAGCAGGGGAAACATGACAATAGCTTCCTTCCACCCAGTAAACAGCACTGTTCTGTTTAAACCCTGTTAAAAACTATCAAAGTATCAGTTCCTTCCTCTGTTCAGCCAACAATTCCACCTTCCATCCCCCAATAGCATTTCCACATAAGCATCTCTGTGCTTCTTCCTTAGGCCCCCAAAAGCTTCTCTATGAGCATTTGTCAAAAGTATCCAACTGTCCTCCTTAAAATTCTCAGTGGCTTTGATGCAAACTAAGTCAAATTCAGTCAAGTGACACACCACACACACCAAGGTTACTCTCATCGCCACCAGTGTTGTTCCATGACTTCCACCCCCTTTTTCTCTCTTATTAATCATATCACCTGCTAAAATGTGAACTTCTCAGAGAAATAACTCTGGTTATTTCATGTATGTAGCACAACAGTCTGGAGTCTGAATTCGTGCTAAAACCATAATGTAAACGACAGAGAAGAGCTGACATATTTATTGACCTCAGTAGATGATAAACATGATTAAGCTTTTATGAAGACATTAAAACTCGTATTTTTCACTGAAATAGAACTCTAAAAATAACTTTGGAGAATGCCCCTCCACATACAAAATGGCAAGACATATGAACTGCATCCTATATGTACAAGCTAAATATCAGAGGTTACTGTCTAACAGATTGCTCAGAGTTAATGATAGATACTTCCACTCATACCCCACATTTCCATCTATTTTTATATGTCTTTACTTACATAATGTTTGATGTCTTCATCAGCAACAATCTAATTCTGATGGCAAGATCAAGGCTGTACTTGTAGGACATGGGAAATCACACTGAAAAACATGCATCCTTCCATTTCTGTTGGGCTTGGGCCTGGAAGCACAGGATCTTTTCTTTATTTATTCATGAGTTTCCTGAGAAGAACTAGTGGTTGCTTTGTGTCAGCTGAACAGGATCGTAATTCAATCTTCACTGGAACCTCTTTATCTGAACGACTCATTGAGGCGCAAGCAGACTGCTAAAGAACTGTTTCATAGTATCAAAGCCTTTTGACAGGGGAAGATATGTTTTGAGAAGTCGCTTCATGCAGTATGAGTTTACAGAAGTTTGTTTTTTATTTCTTAAAAACATAAAGAAATGAAGTAAAGCACATTCACACCTGTAAGTAACATTTTCCTGCAAGGACTGTGTCAATGGATGTTTTACCGGCACAGGCCTTGAAAATGCAAGCCCACAGCTGCAAGAACACTGGGACAGGATAGTTTCTAGGCTTGGTATTCAAGCCTGGGATATGCAATCAACTTTTCAAACAGAGCTGCTGCCATTCCTCTGAAATTCTACTCTTTTCTAAGTACAAACTACAATGAGTCAACTGAAGTTTCAAAGATCTACAGCTCTAGTATCTACTGCATTACTATAAATGCAGGTAAGAAATGATCTGTTAGGGGACTATGCTTATGATAACACTCATTATAGTTTCTATTCAGGAAATTGTCAGGTGACAGAAACAGCAAGAATAGTTGACCCTTTAAAAACAGATCTTTTCCGGAGATCACTGCTATAGCATACACGATACGAAAGTCAGCTCAAGAACCAAGAGTTGTTCTAGGAAAATCACCTAGGAAGCAGAGCAGACATGGTCAAGTGATAGACTAAAGTTACTGCTTAACAGCTATGTTTGGAGCTCAAAGAGTACAGTAAGAGTTTACAAAGAAAGCACAATACAGAGGAGCTTTAACATAGTTATTATGCTATTTCATAATACAGTGATGCAAAGTATTGATACATAAAGGTTCAGCATAACAAGACTTCTCATCATGGTCCATTGGCGATCTAAATCTTTATCAGTTTGCATATTCACTTTCCAGCTGAAATCAGCAAGAGGCAAATGTCAGTAAAAGGTAGAGGTCTAAATCTGAATACTGATATTCTAAGGAGCATCTATAAAGTCACACCTCCACTATGTTTTCCTTAAAACTGTAAGTCATATTGGAGTCTACACCAGAATTTCATGCAGATCACAACCACCAATGTATTTTATGACAGCTAAACTTCTTCTGATTGGTGAGGTGTAAATATCACCTTTGAAGATAAACCAATATAACTACAAAACCAAATTACAGTAATATTCCTTATATGACAAGGTTGTGAAAAAGCGTTTTGGAAATTAATTTGAAAGATGCCGTCATCATGTCACATATTTTACAATTTCTAACTATACATTAAAAATAATTCAGCATTTGAATTTGATCTTGGATTACAAATGACAAATGGACTGTGATTGAAGAATCACAGTAGCCAAGTTACATGAAAGACAATGTCATTCAATATGGAAGGCAAAATGTCAACAATTATCAAGTTATCAGTCTGCTGAAGCAGTTCTTAAAATGGTGTTTGCAATATAAGGCACTTCAATAAATCCTTCATAAAATACATTTAAATCTTTCCTCTTAAATTGAAAGGATTACCCTGACATGCCTCTGCTTTTAATACATGCCCTTTTTCTTCTGCCTCTATCAGAGAAATATTCAGTATTAGTGAAATAATCAGCAACATTACAATGTATAATAATTATGCAGCTCTACACTCTGGGTGGGTGTGTGCATGTGTGCAGAGAAAGATATATTTAACACACATGCTAAGCAAGACAATAGATTTTATTTACTGGCTAAAATTAATTCATTAGAATTTATTACTGTCCCATTAAGTCTAAATAGGTAACAATAAGGCAAACCCTGGACTAGCACCACTGTGGAAATGCCTCGTAATTTCTTATATTAAAAATATCACAGAGAACAAGCTCCTCTTCATTGTGGTAATGCAATACAATAGTGCAGTGTCAGTCAAGGGACGTGGCACACTGTACTACCCACAGCTCAGAGAAATATTGCATGCCTCAAGCAGCTTAAAACCTTTGTTCATAGTATTGGCACCTTTTTAAAAAATGAAACACTATGAAATTTTACTTCTGAAAAGAAGAAAAACTGAAGCCACTGTGGCACTGAAGTGCCACTGAAATAATATTACATTATGTGCAAATCCAAATGTGATCTTTATGACCCTAAAAAAAGGGAGTATTGCATTATCACTATTCCCAGCACACCACACACACAGTTGGTCCTAGATCCATAACAAAAAACTGATCCAAAAGCCAAATCCCAAGGAAACACAAAATGCCATCTATGTTTTCTCCCAGCACAACTGCCTGCAGTTTCCAGGATGGTTCCTCATTTTCCTCTATCACTGTCCCATACCTGACCTCGTGCAGTTTACATCTGACAGGGTCACAGTGAAGTCATTTGCTGCAGGCAGTCACCTTTACAAATGATGCACATAAACACACACTTTATTCTTCATACAGCTTTGAAATCAGAAAAAACACTTCATGTGCTTTGCAATCTTACTTCGTGTTTTACTTTTCCAACAAAAAAAACCCCAGTATTTATTACAATTCCACATTATCACCAAATCTTACCCAAAACAGCTGATTGACACAGCAATATGGCTGAGATTAACTGTATATTACATTGGTTTGTTTTTATTTGCTAGTATCTAGTCAAATATTATCCTCCATCGTTATTACAACTGAGAATATATGGAAATATTTTGATGATATTTGTCACACAATTCGAGAGTTTCGTGGTGTATTAAACAACCCCCAGTTTTTTACTATTTCTTCATATTTCAAAGTCACAAAACAACTTAATTAGCAAGATCATACCACGTCGTCCTTAATCTCATTAAAAAAGAAGAATCAATTATTTCATAGAGATTACTGCCTTAACACCATTAGCCTTTACATCACACAGGCTCTTTTTGAATTTTCAATTCAATTGTAATTTCCTCCACTACTTTAATTACAATCCTTAATTAAGTCCCTTCTTTAATCAACTTTATAGCTCTGTCCATTCGTTTATGGTTGTATATAAAATAAGAAACAAAGAACAATTCGCAAAACTATAAGGCCAGCACAAGTGCTTTCACAGTATTGGGATGGCCTTACCCTCTGCTCTGAGAATTGCAGGTATTCCTTCTTTCTAAATATCCAGAGTAAATTCATAACAAAGAAAACGAAAGTTTTAGCTAGGTTTCACAAAACCATGACTCAAAAAAATATGATTTTGCAGTTCCTGAAAATCTGATGAATTAGGGATTTTATTTACATACTTTATTGTTAAGTTCTCTGCCAATTTTAAGAACCTGTAGCTTGGTCACAGTTTTCACAGCTGAGCTTAGATGGCAGGTCTGTTATTTGTATACTGTGAGGATACACCAGGATTTTTAGATCACAATTTTTATCACACACTTTGACATCCTGTCCTAACACGGACAATGCCAATCTATATAGAGGAAAGGAGTGTCAATACACAATAGGTGACGTATTATAGGAAGCTTTGCTGCTAGAGGTAAACTGATGTGAGAGGCTTAGCTAAGTTGGCAAAACTATTTTCAGGCTGTCTCCAAGTACTAACTCACTCAAACAAATCTACTACATCTGAATCTGAAACAATCAGTAGGGACTGTTTGGCAAGAAAAATAGTTGTAAGCTGTTCAGATACATTAAGCCTGCCTTTACTCCTATATATGCCTCTATGTTTCTTAACAAAAGAGCTGTATCTATGTACACAAATACTTTTATGTATTTTCACCAGCGTTTCAGTGAATGCATAAAGTCCATTCTGTATTTCGGCACAGTTTTTCTATTTGATAAGTGAAACAGTAACTTTTCAGGGTATGCAGGTATCGTATTTTTCAGAATAGGTAATTTATTCTCCAAAGCAATAATTGAGATTTTCCAAATGCATGCTTTACTGTTATTGTAAGTAGTTTGTGGTTCTTTCCAGAGCAAAGTCCTTTGCAATTCATTTTAGCCATGAAATTAATATGCTACTTCCTTTGAAAGCCGTCTTTTTCAACCATTCTGCGCTGGGAGATGTAGAAGTCATTCAGATTCATCCAGCACACTTAATAACATACTCTATACAGATATGCATACATACTTGTATTGGCAATTTTTTTTGCTATTACTCAATCATTAAAGCCCTGATACAAACATACATAAGTGCTTTTCATTAGTGAATGAAAATATGTACCTTTCCTTTACACAGTCTGCAGTAAAATCCAACTCCAATTTTTAGGAGGAGTTAATATTTGAGCCACTGACTGATCCCATCAGGCTGAAAAGATCCCAATGTATATCTTACATGAACTTCTGTTCAATAGGATTCTAAACATCCCTTGAAGTTCATATTGATTTGGCATTGTATTTGCATTTGTTTGCATCATGTGGGAAGTTTTAAACACGAAGTTTCCAAAACATACTGGCTTAAACAATATTTGCCATTCCTAATATTTCTGGCATTTCTAACCTAAAAGAGACACGCTCTGAAAATCATGCTGCTGTATATAAATCCTGACCTCAATCCTTTCACCAGGAAAGCCCAAATTTAATCTCGTTTTTGCAGACCCTCATATATCTACAACATCTACACAAGGAGATATATTCTTTTTTAACGAATTACTGTTTCAAGTAAAAGGGACAGTGCTCTGATTCAAAAAAAATCATTGTTCATACTTCTCAAATCAGATGTGATTTTTTCTAAACCAGCTCTCTGGTGATAGTCACAAACTGACTTCCCTTTAAGGCACATATGCAGCAAGTATCAGCCTTCTCTGCAAGGCAAAGCATTCTCTAAATGAGTATCAGTGGAGTTGCTAGCTAAACAACAACTCCATAAACATACTAAGACATAAGCATTCTCATGGTGAGAAATACTTACTGGATTTAAAGAGAAGCATGTCAATACAGAATTGCTCAATATCAACATCTAATACCATAATCTAATATCATAATTTGATATTTTAACAGCAAAGATTAATAACCCTTTTGCAACAATGGAACTATTTAAAGAAAAAGATTAAATACTGCAGAATCAGCCTCCAGAATCTTTTATATTTTTCATGTGACCAGAGACATGAAAGGCTCTGTCTCCTAAAATGATGAACTTATAAGTATTTGACACTTTTTAACCAACTGTAAGGGAAAGGTCCTGCTTTTCAATGACATCCAGTGAAAGAAGAGGTTGGAATGACCAGGAATAGCCTCTGTCCTTTTGTTATCTCTAACCAGCTCTACCCAATTTTTTTTTTCCCCTCTCTGTCTCAAAGAAGAGAGCTAAAGCTCATTTATGCCCCTTCTTTACTGCAGTGTTGCAGATAAGCACAGCCATATCCTCCCGACCATTAGATCCTACAACTTGGGAGCTATTTTTGCCATTTCTTTCTTCTTTACACCACACACTGTGCCATTTTTTAAACCTGCCTCCTGTCTCTCCAGATCTCTGTGATGACCAAAACTTGTTTTCAGGTTCTCATCAGACTGCTTCTTGATGAGGACAAAATCCTTGCCATCCCAGACACACAATTTGCCCTTTTCCATCTGTGAAGTAAGCAGCTATTACTTTATTCTTTGCCTGTAAATTACTTCCGAGTTTTCTGATGTGCTAAGCAGGAACTGATCTCGCAGGGAGGGCTTATGAAACACCAAGTGTATTTGGAATAGCAAATTTTTGCATTGGTCTAAACACATTGCCACTTTTGCTTTCTTTGCTGAAATTCTTTTCCTATCATGATACAACAGAAATTTTTTGTCATTTCTTGATAAAGAGCCTAGATGGTTTTTTCCTTAAATCCTGTCTTTCAGAGTCCAATAAAACTTTCTAGTGAGTTTGCTTTAAGATCTATTAGAATACATGTACCAAAAGTAAATTAGCAACAAAAATGAGAAATGCCAACACCCTCTCTGCATGCAAATTTCTTGCCTTAAATACAAAAAGTGAAACCAAGGGAATCCTATTTCACTGAGCAAATTAACAAAAGGTCAGAAAGCTTGATCTTTGTCGCTGGTGTACTCTGTCTGAAAGCTGAACTGCCATTTAAATATTTATAAGGGAGAGCTGTAATTGCAGGCTGAGAGCTGTGAGAGAACTCTGCATGTACAATACAGGAAACTGAAAATATTCGTGACATGGGAGATATTCCACCAGAGGAAAATTTGGTGAAGGAAAGGAGCACTAATGTGGCATTTTAAATCACTTCTGAATCAGGTTGCATAAGTAGGTGGCCTGAACTTGTTACTTTTGGGGCTTGTTTGCAAACAGACACAGAAGAAAAATTCAGACCCTTACTAGCCACTGAAAACTGGTGGAAAAAAAACAAAACAAAACAAAAACAAACCAACAACCTAGAAAAAGTCTTGAATGAGCAGTAGTAGATGGAACCATGTTTCATTTTTGTATTTTTAAATAATATAAAGAAAAATGGGAAGAGAAACAGCTGCATACATGACAAAGTTGAGAGAAAACAAAAATGTTCCAGACTCTGCTGCATGTATTAACGGGGCTTGCTACTAGCAACAGAGCTATCTCCCAGCAGATTATGGGCTCTTGCTAGATAATCTCCCTTCCTGACGGATTTTAGTGCCTTTAATTAAACTAAATTTGTGCTTGTCCCTCCAGTTTGAAGCCCAGTTCCAAGTAATTTATTCTACTCAGCACCACAAGAAAAACAAAATGCTCAGAGAATTCACACTCCATTCTTCCTATACAAACCCAACGCGATACAAAACAAGGTGACCAGCCTATAAAATACAAGCAAGATGCAATATGACCAAGGTCCCTATTATGGACATAGCCTCTTGTTCAAAAAGTATCCTCAGCAGCAAATTGCTGGAGACTCAAGAAAATGCACACAAAATAAAACTATGCATTTGCCTTGTTCGTACTTTTGTGCAAGCAGACTGTTAACTACTGCTGAAGAAGGTATACTGAACTAAGTGGATCTTTGTTCTGAAGTAATTTTATGTTCTTAGAATGAGATTGAAGGAAGAAGGCAAAATTTTATCTAGCTCCAATTAGATGATATCATCAGTGAACTCTTCCACTTGGGCAGATGCTAGCGCCAGATCAGTCTTTATGTTAGGTTACGTAGGATAAGATCTGTGTTTCACATGTATTACTACGCTCCTGACTGGCTCAGACTCTAGTGACAGTACACCTACCCCACTTCCTATCAGTACACCTTAACGGAGTTGCAAAATCTATCCCAATACTCAATATAGACACGTCTTCCACAAGGTCTACCATCTTGAAGGAAGCCCCCATGCATTTTCTGTTGAGTAGTAAGAAATTACTGGTGTATTGCCACTGCCCTCTTCTGGGTGAGACAAGAACGAGACCCTTGCTTCCTCCACTAGTTTGGGCTGCTAATGAAAAATACCTTGGTGACTCTTGTCCCCTCTTCCACAGGATCAAGAATGAATAAGCAAAAAATATTTGTCATCAGAGCACAAGAATGGGATTCAGGGGATGCAGATCTACTTCCTGGCTACTAAGACTCAGCCTCTGCCCTTGGACAATTAATTTGGCCTCTTTGTAAAGAAGAAAAAACTGTTCAAGCCAAGCAGTTTGGGAATAAACTATATTACCGACACGGAACCATGGAGGTACCATAAAGAGGTACCTAGGTAAAAGAACCCAGGCATAACACATACATTGGAAAAAGTGATTCCTAATTTTCTGTATCAGTAAACCCACTCACTGGAAGTGCTTGATTCCTTAAACCTCTGCTCAATGATCTTTCCAATCTTAGCCAGATTGAACAATTCCCATTATGACAGGAATAGGAAACATTACTGAAAATGCTAAGTTTAGCTTGAGGGTAATTATACAGATATAGCTTTGGATGAATGGTGATCTTGATTGTGAATAGGAGAATTGTTGTTCAGAGTTTTTAATAAATAAATTTAAAAATTAGAGCTCGCTTGTCACTTGCAACTCAAAGTAAGAAAGAACAATAGGCTGTACTGGAGGCTATCCAGGCATGCAATCACAGCACTGGAACAGAAGCATCTCATAGTCTACATCACTAGAATGATAACATAAAAACAGTTGACACAAGAAAAACACTTGAGCAGCAGCAGAATGCACAGCCAGGCAATGGGAGAAACTGTAGAAAAAAATTGTTATTGCCTTTGATTTGATAACTGAACTCCCTGGCAAAGTGAATGACTCTCAAATGAAAGTAACCTAAGTTATCTAAAGCTTGGGTTTTGTTTGGTTTTTAAAATAAGAACAATAAATATTAAAAAACATAAAACTCTACAGCTACCACACAGCTGTGGCTGCATAGTTTATGTCACCAGGTATGGCATTAGAAGAGCCCTAGGGTCTATTTCTACCTTACTTACCCTTCCTGTAACATGGATAAGTGAGACCTCTTTTCTACTCAACACTTTCAAAAAGTTGAATCCCAGCCACAAAGTTACATTTTAATAGTCAATAAACACAGGATCTATAATAATGGGGTTACTCTTCCCTCATTTATCTGGTACGTGGTGTTTAAGTAACAGGAATTTATGCAATTACACACTGGTCACATTTATGACAAACCTAGCTTAACCCTCCTTTCTTAAATAGGACATTTGGCAGCTAAGACACAACTTGTGCTCTCCAGCACATGCAGCTATTACAAGGAAAGGTATGTGGGAGCTACAATCATATGGAATTGGTCTGCATTTCCATTCAGTTCAATTCCAAGTAAGGGCCTTGACAGTGCATTCAAGTGTGCAATATTATCCTCCCTGAAGGGTTCCAGCTCCGTATTACCTGGGGCAAACTACCAGCACCTCACTGTCTCAGTCAATAAGCAGGCACTTACATTTGATTGGGATGATTATATGTATGTGTAAGGGCTGAAATATTCCACTTGTGATATTCCCCTCCAGAGTGTACCTCCACAACTATTTGTGATCCAATTTTCTAAAAGCCCAGTACACTGCTGTCATGATACCTGCTTTACCCTAGGCTCCTGAACAGGAAAGCAATGCCAACCTGTAGATACTTAGCCACTTGAAACACATATCATTGAAGTCCTTTGAAGATCTGTGTGTGTTACCTGAAAAACTCTTCCTAGAACAGAGTGATCCCAGCTTTCAGAACCAGGGCCATCAGAGGCAAAAAGTCTTCGCACATTTCCACTTCGATTTTAGTACTATTTTCTGGTCCACACTGCATCTCAAGCCCAGCAACTATGCAGGCCACCTTCCAACTTTTTTCCTCAGAAGTTGACAAATTACATTAAGTCACTGTTACAGAGCAGTGAAGCCTGCAACTATATTAGTGCAATTCCCAGACCAGTGTTATAGTTTTTCCTATCAATGCTCATCATCACTTTGTGCTCTTTCTTCACTTCTTGAAGCAGATATTCTGTAATCCTCACACAAAAATATTTCCTCCATCAAACTGATAACTCTTCACAAGAACTAATACTGGTGGGAGCTCCACTGAGCAAACTTGTATTTACAAAAGCCTCTTAGCACTTCTCCCATGTTTGCCTTCATTTTTCTCTTCTTTATGCATTCAATATTACATTGGTTTGCTCTTTCAGCTGAAAACATTCTCAATCACTCCAATTTTCTTAATGGCTCTTGCTTTAGCTGACATCAGCTCTCCAAAGCACTGCAGTCTTGAGGGCTCCCATATTTATAGCTACTGTGCCTAATTGCTCTGAATTTAATCATTTAAACACCTAGCTGCAGAAACCTACCCTAAATTCAATGCAAGTCTGCTGTCAAAGTTTTTATGATAAATTCAAAGCCACGTTACTTTGTACCTTCTGTTCACGAGGCCCTGATGCAAACGAGTCGTGTCTTACATATAAAAAGCGCTCCTAACTATAGGTTTCAAAACCCAGAGTACCACAGAACATATCAATAAAAACTGTGCAACAGCAAGAAACATGATTACTGGGGAAAACACCAATCTGGCTATCTAGATTTTTTTTTAACACTCTGAAATATAAACTACAAGCATAAACTGAGATAAAGACACAATGACATCTCTATACTACCAGCTATTTCTTTCATGAAGTATGAATATCAATTAATTTGCCTGATCTGCAAATTAGAAAAAGCTTATTTAGCATAACTCTGGATGATTTCTCTATTTTACTCATGCTGCAAATATGGACAACCTTTGTGTAACTGAGAATTGGTCTAAGAAATCACTCTTGTGATGAATGTGCCCATAACTATTTTTCATGGACTATAAGGAAGCTCTGCATTAGCTACCAACTCAATTCTGTATAAATCACCTGACTGAAAAAGAAGTCTTTATGAAAACCGAATATCCAGCAATGTTAAGTCTTCTAAAGTACTTGGTTTAATTTAAAAATCCACATCACATATTAATGCACACATCACATACAGGTTTTATAAAAGTAGAAGGGATTCCATGGTCCACATGTTAAGAGATGAACAACAGATCATGACTGTCACAGCCATATCACCACTCAGCAAAGCACTGAAACCTCAATTTTTAGCAACATGTATGAACAAGCTACTGTACCATTCTGCAGAAACCACACATTAACAAAAGTAATACCTATATTTTCCATGGGGCTGTTGATTTTTATTTATTTATCAGTCAGATAAATTTTTCTTTCATTTGCACACATGTAACTAATATTTTTCTTACTGGCATTATCTCTGAGTGATACTACCAGAAGCCTAAGGAGAATCAGGACTTTAAGCCCTAAGTATTACTAACATAAAATGTAAACCCTTTAAAAAGGATTTGAGGTGGCTTTTTATGAAAAAATGAGAGTCAGAAAAATGTTCAGCTCCTTTTGACATAAACAACAGCACAAGAATTAAAGATTCATCTCTGCAAAGAAATCTGAAACCCAAACAAAAACCAGAAGGCATCTGATAACAGCTGGTATCTTTCAATAGCCAAACCATTCAAGTTTGACATCCTTATTTTGCCAATAGCAAATGTATCAATTTGGCAAAAACCAGCATCTCCGCTCACTAAACAAACAGCATCCTGAACCTGTATTGTACAGTCCATGATTATTCTATCCTTTCCTATGTGCAGTACTTCAGTGAACCACAGCAGTACCACTGTTGTTTGTCTGATCACATGGCATAAGGGCTCTGTTGATAATTATAAATGATTTCATGACCAAGCTTAAATGTATCTGCCAAAACAAAAATTGAACCTGCAGAGAGAAAACACTTTTTTTTCCAATGCAAGTCTTTCACATAAGCCTCACTGGATCTGTGCCTACATATGCAGCCAAAAACATTAGCAAACAGACTAGCCCTACAGCACAGCCACCTGAGCACTGCAGGCTTTCCCCTGTGTTCCAAAAACACTGCAGTCCACAGCTTTAGCTCTACAGGTGAATAATCTGTCATTCTGGCCAGGCACTAATGGGCTAATCAAAAGAGATTTTCAGCCTGTGGAGTATAAAAATGGGACTGCTTCAATCTAAGATCAGAGAGAGATGTGTCAAGATCAGAGTCAAGCCTTCAGGTCCTAAACAACACTTGGTATAAGAAATACAACTGTTTTTTCAGATAGTAAGAATTTTGGACCATCTACATGTAAATTATGAATGATGCATCAACTTTTATCAGAAACAAACATTTTAAAGGTGCTTAATATAAAAAATAATCACATTTTTAATACAAAATTGAATAAGTAATTGAATATTCTTCATGGGAATCTTTTGTTTATTATTAGAGGTATATAAACACCTACACTTGATCTAGTTGTCTGGACCTTTTTACAGTCAATGGAAAAATTAGTACTTCTAAGAAGTAATTTATCTCCACTCCAAGACAGATACTAAAAATAGAAAGCTTTCCTATTCCATCTAATTTTTATAACTTATTACTGAAGTACCACACTGCCTGAGCACCAGTCATTCGTCATGGCCCCTCAGTGACGGTGCTATAACCAGTCTTTACTCCTTCTAGACTTAAAGCAAATTTACCTTGACCTCCCACTTGCTTTTCTTATGAGTCATTTAACAGATCACCTGAACCCCATATACACTTGTGCATGCACCTTCATTTCATATGAAGCTGTGCCTGTAATAGCTGCTGACACTCAGCCTTTTCCAGGGGAGCTCTCTGAATAAGTTAAATAACTAAATTATCACAGGTCCAGAATTAAGCTCAGAAACTCAGAATCAATTTACTTTGACTTTCCTATTAAGTTATATGAAGATTAGTTAAAGGATTTTCTTTTTCTCCAGCCTCCATCTGCATCCTGGATAAGTGAAAGGATAGAATTGATGATATGCAGGTCACATCTATCTTCCTCTTTGATCCCGTTAATGAAATCAAGATTCATTGGAATTTTCTGCTTTCCATCATTTAAGGAATGAGGTTACTTTGAAGATTCCTTGAAGCTTACAGTATTTTTCCTCATAACTAGATTCTATTTCTCCTGGATATCTTATTCCTTTACCACTGCCAGTATAAGTTGTTAATATTAATCTTCTGCCTAAAATAATCTAGTCTGAGCTCCACAAACTTCAATTCCACCTCGAATTTGTATTGAAATTTTCACAGAAATTTTTTTGCCTTTTCTCTCTCACGTGCAGGCATCATATGTTTTTAACTACTGATGCAAGCAGCGGGGTAGCATTTAAACTAGGACCTCATACATACTAAAATGGCTGAAAAAGAGTCTTCATCAAGTCCATGGTTCAACTGATATGTCAATTGACAGTCCAGGACACTACTCTTTCTCTACCAGAATACGAAATCCAGTCATGTCATGACTGCACACATGACATAATGAGAAAGATGTTTCTCCTCTCCATGAGTTAGAGACAAGAACAAGACAACCAGGTCACGTAACAGGAAAAGCCAAAGCCCACAGCTGCTGCAAGCTGATGTATGATCAGTGCAATTCCTCTGAAAAAGGCCTTCCTGGCTAGCAAATTCCCAGCCGCTGTTTGCCCATGGACCTTCCTCTGCTCCATGGTGCCACACCTAACACAGTCATGAATGCAGGGAGGAAGCAGAAGGTCAGGCTGACAAGATGTACTTAGCATATGACATCAGTGAAACACACCATGTCATGCTGCAAACATCAGAGAAACAGCCATAGGTGAGAAAAAAGAATGAGGCTGAGTTAGCTTGTGAAAGTCTCACTTGGGCTGTGTCAGATTTGAGAGGTCTGTAAATAGGTTGTGAAAGCCCTTGTTTGGAGAGAGCTCTGGTATGTTAAAGGAAGCACCACACTATCCCTAAGTGAGCTGCTGAGCCTTGTACTGCTATTTCCTTCCTGGAATAAGAAAACAATACAAGCAGAGGAATCAGAGTACAATCTTTACACCAACCTTCCACCTCCTCACCTTCCGCAGTGCAGATTAGTGCACATTCTATTTTAATTCTGTGTGAAAGCCACTAGTGCAAAGATTGGAATACACAACTCCAATTTAAAATAAATGAACAATAAAACCACAATACATCTCCTTGCATGTTCTGCTGGCAAGCTTAGATAAGCACAATAGAAGAAAACTAAGAATGCTCCAGACAGTAAAGGTTAATATTGCTGTGGTATGGCTTGGTTTTGCATAGTGATTAGGCTCACTGCCAGCCTGAGTCCTTCAATGTTTTAACTATCTGCAGCTTGAGTGATTACATTAATAAACTTCCAGTACAGACAGTATGCTAAACTCTAGCCACTGTTCATGTAGGAAGAGGATGGAAGTCTTAAAATACACTTTCTCTTCTAAATAAAAAGGCAAATCCTGGCCTGATTTTGTCAGGAAGAACCATTCCTTAGAAACCTCTGTCAACCTCTTCATTCTCAGCAGGATTTTTAGGACCAGGGTGATTTCCTATCAGCCAAAGAAGGATTTCTTTTTTTTTTCCCTTCATTTTTAAGGTTGTAGCAGCAGATAAAAATTCCTACCCATCATCCACCACAGGTCTACGTATTTTAGATCCTAGTCATAATATCCCTACAAATCATAGTTTGAAGACTTTGAGGCCAAAAGCATACATATACCTGTACTATTCAAGCTAAGAGAGTAAATCATCAGCAATGACTTATAATCAGAGATTCATTTAGCTCATCATAGGTCAGTCCAGAAATCTTCAGGTCAACTCTAAAATAAACAGAACTGTAAGCTATCAGATTGAGCTGCACACAATCCCAAGTGTACCTTACAAACTAGTACATTATCACGTTAGGATGGGGAGCAATCGAATCCTGTTATGTTACAAACAAGTAAGAAAACCTTCACATTTAATAACAGGCAAAACGTTTGCTAACAACACCAAGGGAGAATTGCAAGCAATGTATAACAAGCCATGTTGCTTCACCGATCACTCTGAACCATCAGCAAGAAATATCTCTTCCAGCAACTGCAATAAATGCAGTTTACTTTTCTGCAACAGGAACAACTCCCTGCTTGACCTAAATCTTGACTTCTGCCTCCACTGCATCCAGAAAGAAAATAAAAGGAGTACTTGCAGAATGAGTCAGACATAGTTATTCCCTTCCTGCAGGGAACTACAAGCACCTGTTAAGAAGTCAATAGAAGTATCTGTGTCTTTCTCACAAAATGTTGTTTCATCATCCCACCCTCCATGACTACCAGATGTATACAGCACTATAGAACTGCTGTATTTTTTTTTAGGTTGGTTGGTTTTAATTTCTGCATCAGGAAATAATTGAAAATGTTTCATATATACAAAAATCTACACATTCACCTGTAAGTTTACTGAGTGGAGCAGAGCTATGTGGGTGGAACATTCAGGTTTCTTTCTCAGCTCTGTCACTGACTCACTGTAGAAACTTGGGGAAATCACGTGCCCTTCTAAACAAAATGGGAATAATAATCATTCTTAGCAAACAGATGTGCAGTAAGACTTTGTTAATTAATGTCTGTTAAGTACTTTAGAATCCCAAGATGAAAGACAAAGTGCATCATATGAATCCATAAAACATAAAATATCTATTATTAGCATTTAACAATAAGAAATAAAGCATTTAACGCTTATTAACCATTAATCCTATGCTTGTAAAAGGCAAACTACTATCCTTTCTAAACAGATCCAGAAGCCTGTAAAAGCTAGGAACTCTGCCTTCAAACCTTCTTCCACCTCACTGCCATTCCACCGCTACTGCCATCAACATCCACCTAACCATCAATCCAGCTGATCCATTTCCTGAAAGTATCCTCAGAATACCCTGAATTCTTCTCAAGGAAGTGGAAATCAAGACACGTCACTATGAGAAGCTGGCAAGTATGTGTGTACACACTATACAGCAGTGCGTACAGCACTATACAACTGCTGTATTGCTGCAAGTATGTGTACACACACACTTGCCAGCTTCTCATCACACAGGAGATCTCAGAGTGATCACACAGAAGTGATTTCTTCGGAATGCACACACCGGGTGCCCATGCCCAGGTTATGGCAGAAGGGCTGCAGGGGCCTTTGTGGGAAGAGGCTGGAGCTGCCCTGCACTAGACACAGCCCATCACAGTGATGAAAAAGCAGAGGTAAGAAAACTTCTTACATCAGATCATCAGGATTTCTGCTAATGTGGCCCTCCAAGAACTGGCATGAATTTAAGACACAGCCTATGGTCAAGCCACACAGGTCAAAGCACAACCTTTACTACCCTTGCTGCTTGCAGTCCAGAAAAACAAACTCTGTGAGCTTAAAGCATGTGGAGAGATGCACTAAACAGTTATTTATTAGCTTTTGTGCAGAGGCTGCTGATGCCTTGCATCTGGTTGGCATGAAGATACAGCACGTTTTAAATTACCCTTACATCGCTATTAGTGAGTTCTATCGACTACATTCTTTAAAACACTTCCCCATCTCTTCAATTTAATAACAGATGTTCCCCTCTGGGCTTGCTGTTAACGTGTAAAATTTCCCTGCATATTTCCCCCCGCAGTCTTCATGACTGACTTTCATTTGGCACAAACCGCAAGCACATATTCTTGAGACAGTAGAAATAATAACCCAATGTATTTGACCCCACAGGAATAACAATTTGAAATAAGAATCTGCTTTTCCGAGGAAGCACTAAGTTCAAAACTGTAAGAGGCAGAATTACTGATGAATCCAGACTATTACCTAGTTATTTTGTTATTAGTTATGTAGTTATTTATTAGACTACAGAGAATAAGCTGCATTAGTGTTCTTTCATAATATAAGCTGTATAAATTCCTGGTTTATTCATATTGCCCATTCTTTTTGCTTGTTCCAGTTGACCTTTCTGGAACATAAACTCTACACTAACACAAAAAGTTAGAGCTTTAAAATGTATTTTAAGTATTTCACAGTAAACATAAATTAGTTCAATTATTCATGATGGAAATAATATGGCTCGTTTCTTACATTTCTCTGCTTCTCTTTTAAATGTGTATGGTAATTATAAGAGACATGCAACACAGAGTAGGATGTTGTAGTAATTCCCCTGAAGTATTTACTTGATGCTTGTATTATTTATGTAATAGTCGTCTATTATCAATCCAATAATGATGGATAGTGACTGTGGGACTTCACAGGCCTTCTTCCATAAAGTAGGTTTGATGGGACTATAAAAATTCAAATGTATTTCTTCTCATTCATACTTGTACTGGATTACAACTGTGGGATTCAGGCATATAAGAAAAGATTTATCACTTATCTGAGAGAGATGTACTGCACTGACCCATTATGAAAGAAAACCTTTTCACCCTCAAGTTATTCCAAGAAATTAAGAAATTCTAATAACATGAACAACATGCACCTTTAAAAACACTGCAGCTCACGGGCATGCATTATTATTCTCTCTTGTTAATGCCAGCAATTATACTTTTAATGCACATTGCAGATAATAAATGTAGTGCTACATGCCTCAAATCTGCATTTTTCTACAAGCCATGAATGCGATGAAAATTCCATCCTCTTGGCAATTATTACACACCACAAACAAAAGATCATTTTTATCCTCAAGGCAGATTTGACATCAAGGAGAGTCCCATTTTGCCAACTTGTGAATTTTAGTTTTGAAGGGGAAGCAGCCCACAAATGATAAGCTTACAAAAAGCTGAACTATAGTATATTACTGAGGACAAAGACAGGATCAATGACAAGGAATTAAGGAGAATACTGTCACTCATCATCATTTAACATAGAGAATTTTAGCTCTGTATTGAATCAACCAAGCTATCGCACATATAAAATACACAAGTCTGGACAGACACTAGGAGAATCACTTCATACATATGGAAAATAAATATACACTACCTTTTAATTCTGTAAGTTTATCATCAAGATTTATTTATCTCAGTCCCTTCATTTCCCTTCTGCCTTCTCACTGTGTTTGTTTTTCAAGCCTCTCTCCTTCCTTCCTCACTCAGTTGCCTGGGAAATCCTACAGCATCTAATGTAACTTCTCGAAAGAACTAGTACACAAACCTACAATGTAGGGAAACTAGGCTCATCCAAAACAAAAAAGAACACCAGTACAAGTGAATGCTTTGGTCCAGACACCTTTCCTTGAGTCCAAAGACCTCTCCTCTTTGCAGCATAAAATACATTTATTATTTGTAATTTCTCCTAAGGAGTTGCATGACATTTTATCTTTCAACCAGTGATTTCTTGTAGGTGAGGGGACTAAAAACTAACCATGGCATTATAACCTCTCAAGACCCACAAATATACTACCTCTGGCTCCTGGAAGAAAGTAAACTGAAAAATCAATACCTGATTTTGGTTTCCCCTTATTGTGGCTAAATAACTTCTCCCACAAAAAAAACCACAAATCATATTCAAATAGTAATGGATATCCAGACACTTTTCTAACAGTCATTTTTTGAGATTGTAAGGAAAAGGGATAGAAATGGCCATACTAGATCAGATTTGAGACCTACTTGATACAGGAAAAATTTTGTATCAGATGCTTAAGAATAAGGCCCAAGTAAACCACAGTAAACGCTGTAGGATAATCTCTAGTCTCTTACAGTGGCTGAAATAAAATATGATAAATACTAACAGAACACCAAAGCACACAGGGCTCAACATCCCCTCCAATACAAGTACAGTCCAGTTCCATTCACACATTGCAGAATGTAACTCAGTCATGTTCAGGAAAATTTTCTGTTACTTAGTTACAGGAAATCAGAGCTGAGAAAATATCATTTTCAATACCAGCACAGTCTCTTAAACAAAATGATATTAAAAAACCAACAACATTGTTGTCTACATGTGCTGGTAACATTTTACCTAACAGATTAAATTTTAGTTTCACAAACCAGAATATGTGAAGAGAGCAGAAAGAACACACATCACAAAGTGGCTAAAGAATGAGGTAAGGTGGAATAATGAGGCTTCTTCTTCATGCTCCCCCAAATACTGCACCGCTCTGCTCTGTTTAATTGTATACTTTGACTGTCAGCTCTCTGAGAAGTGTTCTGTGCCTCTTTCAATGAGGCTGATGCTCAGGACCTTGCCAGCAGCACTTCCTGCAGATCAGAAACAGGAAATGTTCCAGTTGTTGTCACTTTTAGTGTCACATACTTGTTGCATCAATGTTGACAGTTTTATTTAACAAAATGTGGGTATTTGCAGTACAAATGTTATGCTTACAGTCATGATTACTGCTCTCTGCTCACAGCAGCTTTGCACAAAGAATCATTAAAACCACCTGAGCCTTACAGACACACAAGTGTTGCACCGCTGGTGTCAGCGGTACACTATATAATTCACTATTTGATTCTTTTAGCTCTTATCAGACTGCTTCTTGTGTTGTTCTGTTTTCTGAATTGTTCTAAGACAATTTCCATAATCTGTGTATCAAGAAAAAAATGTGTATTTACAAAACTTCTACCATCAGATCATAACAATATCAGCAGCTTGGGGCTCCTTACACTTCATTTCCTTTTAAGAGTATTTACTGAAATGAAACAGAAATTTTCCAAAATGAAAGCTAGAAAGGTTGCAAGCTAAGCATAAGATTTATGGTTTATGATTATTAGTACCTATCAATATCAAAGCTGGCAAAACTTTCATTTGCTTCCAACAGCTGGGATCAATATCTACAAAGAAGTCATTGAGCAGAGCTGCTTTTCTCTGGCTGCACTAGACACTTCACCTTTTGGAATTATGAAGAAAAGGTGTTACCTACCACCACTATAGAAAATAAGCTTAAGTCTATTTGAGCCATCAGAGCTATGACAATTGCTGTGACATGAAGGATCTACCTTTCCTTCCAAATCCCTTGTCCCTTATCAGCAGCATATATACAGGATGTTACTCTAAAGCATACAAAATCCATGTTTGTATTTCCTCCCTGGCAGGAATCCTCAAGAAAAGACCATCACAGCTGCTGCTCCCCAACACTCATCGCTGGCAAGGTACCACACAGCACAGGCAGTTCAGATAAACAAGCACTAGATAGTTGTTGAAAGTGTAAGAAAAGATCTTTTATTCTAAATTTTCATGTTTCATACCTTCATTTGTTTGGGGCAGCCACCTGTAACATCCTGAAATCATTCAGGATGGAGCCTGGGTGACAGCTCTCTTCTCACTCTGATAGTAAAGACATTAACTGGAAGAGGTCCACATCCTGAAGAGCTCATCTATGCATGTCATTAACAGAAACAACTGCCCTAATGACAGGTTTCTTTTAAACCACAAAAGCATTAGCTGTACCCATCTGCCCTACCACACAAACACAAAACTGCTTTACAGTTGCTTCTTTGTTTTCCTCCTAATTCATACGAAAGCCAAGCACCATGATTACACAGCATCGTTAACTGCACCCACTTAGGCTTCAAATATGACTCAGCTACCAAATCACAGAGATCGTATGGTAGATACATTTGTATAGATGATTTAAGACTGTTGAGCAACAGAGACCCCTTCCAACAATGAAACATTTGTAGTTTCAGTATACCCAGTAGGTAAGCCATTAGGAGAATAGACAGACTGACTGTAGTCTCCATGATTTATCACAGCAGGAATTTTTTAAATAATTAATAAATTTGGAAGCTCTTTACTATGAGTAGCACATGGGCAGCCAGTTAATTTAATGTGAAGGACTGTTTTTAGAAGATCAATATTCCCCCCTCCTCCCTTCTTATACAAGATTTAATTAAGAGAAGCGATACAATGGCTAACATGTTGGACAGGACTCTGCAAACAATATCCATAGATTTGCACTGACCTTGCTGAATGATCTTAGCAAATAAACCTGAAGCACACTGAAATTTCTCCTCTGCAAAACGGTATCAACCTTCATTTTTAGGCACTTTCTAAAGATTTCTTTAATGAAATTTGCTGTTGCAGACTAAGAGCTACTCTATAACAAAATGCAGGTTCACACATCACTGATTTCAGTAAGAAATTATAAACTTTAAAATCTGACTTATTTTAAAAAAAACAAAACACACCATCACCCAAAATTTAATTTAGTTGTTCCTAGTCTCTAACTGCAACTTCTGTTACAAGGCTGCAGCAGTTTACTGCACACTGAGCCTTCCCAGCAGATAATGAACATGAGGCACAAAGATCTCCTGTGATTTACTTGAGAACACACAGCATGCCAAATGTGAGAGTCACAAACAAGACACAGCCTCCAAGGTCCATACCCTGGCCAGGAAACAAAAAAGAGACTTATATTCTTCCAGGCACAGAGCTGGTCCATCAACAATGGAGTGCTTAAGCTGCACTGGACAGCCTATAAATATGTTTTAGGCAACAAAAATGTGAAATACTAAGCAAAGAAAAAGTGAGAGAAGCTGTAACTCAATGAGTGGATACATTGCTGTCACTTACAAAAGTGCTCCTTTTGCAAAATGGCAACCTAATGAATTACCATGTATTAAAAATGTATCACCCTTACATAGCATTTTTTAAATTTTCTTTATTGATTTATGTTTTCATTTTGCATTATGCACCAGAGCTCAATTAAGATCCATAGGAGGTAAGGAAGCCAGGGGGACAGACTGAGGGGTTTTCGATGTTTGTTCTGTACTCTGGTCACTTCACAACTAAAAGGAACAAATCTATCAGGAAAACAGAAGGGATCCTAGCATACTGCATTTAATATTCATTTGATCATTACCTGGAGTGCTAGTGTTTAAATCTAACCCCTCCCCTCTTCTCCCCTGCAGCAAAGGCAGGCAGTGCAGCCTGCAAAGCATTTCAGGGAAATAAGACAAGTGGCCTGACAACTGAGGGCACAAATCTTGTGCCAGAACAAACCATCCACAAGATTTCTACAGTCATTGTACATAAAAAAAAACCTGATCAGACTGTTGGCTTCAGACAGAGCCTTATGTCAGGCCCAGTATGACACAAGCACATTTTCCCTAACTACTTAAAGGTTATGTAATAGAGATCTGCAGAGCATTAGCAGTCACATGACACATCCCACTAAGATTTCAAACTGCCACCTACAAAATTTAATTAGCAAGCAGTAAACAAGAGAGAAAGGAAGAAACACATGCCTGGAACCAACACCGAATATTGTGAACATTCTAAACTATATGCAGAATTGGGGGCAGGGAAGTGGGGAGAACAAAAAGCAGGATTTAACAAACATATATAATCACAACTGTCACAGAACAGGGAAAATACAGTAAACAGGACAGTTTCAATCACATACTGCTTGTTATATTGACAACTGTGAGCTTTATCCAGCTGAACTCTAAGCACCATCAACTCTATCCATCTCCAGTAACGGTTTAGCACATTAACACACTCCCAGAGATACTATGCTGAGCTACCCCTCCTGGTCTAAGGTGGCACAGACCTATAAAGTCGCTGCTGATTAATGTCAGAGAACATTTTTAAGTGAGTTCAAAAATATGCTTACTAAAGATGCACTTCGCATGTTGGTGAAAAGGCACCATGATATTCCACACAGAAGTAAAAACATAGCATTTTTTTCAACTGTATAAGGAGGTACAGAAACATCCAGCCAAAGATGAAACGGTGAAGCCCCAGAATAAATTCCTGATTCTGAAGGAATTAAGTCTCAATGTAGGATTGTTCTAAGCTAACCTAGCTCTAAAAGGGCTTATGTTCCTTTCAAAACTGGCAAGAAGGGGCATTACCATCATTTTTCTCCCCACACATTCAGTGAAAAAAACTTACTTGAAGCTGTCTATAAAAATTATTTATGCTCCTCAACAATAAAAAAAAAAAATCCCAAACCAACACCTGACTAAATCAGTGTAGTCCCAGTAGAGGTGGAAGAAAAGGGGTGCATATGCTAACTGCCTATCAGGCCATTGTGCCTCAGATCAGGCCTTAAGGAAGGTATCATACTGAACAGCTTCCTACAAGTTGATCTTTAAAGAAAAAACATAAGATAGTTTGTAATTGTCAGTAGATGAGAACAGAGGAGACTCTGCCATAGTATTTTCAATGCCTTCTCCTTGACTCTTCATCATAACACCCTGCACCGCTGCTGCTTGCTTATCAACATCAAACATTTGGCATAGTAATACTTAGTGCCTATATAACCAAATGTTATACTGTTTGTAACAGAAAATACAAACCTTCATGACAATTAAAAAGAAATAAAAAAATCTGACCTACAGTTGCACTTCCTCTGTCCTGACTTTTGCACTGTAAATGTTTTTACCAGACCTCTGCCAGCATCAGGGAAACTAGGCTCTTCACTTCAAACTGAACATACCTGTAAGCACAGTATAAAGTTTAGAAAATCAAATTTTATTCTGAAAAGCTCAGAACCAATTCAGGTTCTTCTGATACTTGGAAATATTTTTCTATACATAACAACATATAATACAGACTGTCAAGTGATTCGTAAGTAGCATCTAGAAGCCTCTATTGGGGTTTAGCATCCTGACAGAGAAAACAGTCTTTGGTCTGAAGATCTCATTTTTTAAGAAGATAAAATAAGTACAATGCAGTGTAAAGGGTTCATTATTATTCCCATTTACAGAAAGAGAACAGACCCCAAGGGATACGAAGTGCTTTGCCCAGGGCCATTCACAGAATCTGTGGCAGAGCTGGAAGTCACACTCTGATTTCCTCATCAAGTGCCACATCACAAGCACAAGACAAAGTATGGAGCCACAAGCCTGTAAGCCACTCTGATTTCCCCAGCAAAATGCCAACCACAGGTGGCTTTACAATCATACTTTACAGAATAAATGTAACTCCAACACGTCATTTGACAGGATGGTTACTGGCAACAAAGAAACCCTCAATGACTACATTCAAACTTCAATGTCAACCAGCTGCTCCACAAGACCATTAGCTGTTCTCCCAGGGCAATGTTATCACTGCCATTTCCCAAGAGGCCACTCTGTGCAAATAAGCCTGATAAAATTCCTTTTCCACTGGTGAACAGAAACTGGTTTCCTGACACGCTGCTTCGATGAAGCTGCATTTTTCCAGCACTGTGGCTACATAGGAATCAATTTCTAATAGCAATATTAATATATATTTTTCACTTCTAACAGCAATGAGCAAATGCTACTGTCAGCAATGCTTCATGACAGTTTTCATGTGTGGCAGTAAGTCAGCTTACAACACCAGAAGAGTCAGAAGAGAGATAATCATCAGTGGCACCAGGCGTTTTCCAGAAAAATCTTAAATAGATTTCAGTTACATAGTACTATGCATGGAAAGATTTTCCAAATTAGCGAGTAAATGCTACCTATACAGCTTACCATTCTGTCAAAGAGCTCACTGGACATGACAAGCTAATGCTATGAAAGGGGGAAACAAAAGAATTTACACTAAATTGCACTTTAGTCAGAAGCTTTTGCTAAATACTAAACCAAAACCATGTCCCAGGAAAAAAAGTCATGACTAACATTTCAGTTACTCTGACATGCTTTGTGATGGTGAAAAACAGACTTGGCTCTCAAAACATAGTTCATTTAATGTAAACAAAGGACAGGACAGTGATGCATGACCAACTAGTTTCTTATTTCAGAATAAAGTCAGCGTGATTTTGGATATTTAATTTTAATAAGCAGTGCAGCATTTGACACATATAAAGGTAAACCCCTTATACCAGAAGATACCAATTATCCCATGATGGCAGGCGTCTTATTTCTACCTGCAGCAACCCAGAAAAGCTCAGACTTTGGTAATAAACTATTGCCCGTTATTAATAGTTAATAAAAACCCTAGTCTCTTGTGTTTATACATTTGCTTCATACTCAATATCACACACCTATCTAAACTACAATGAGTATGCACATCTAACATGTACCTAAAATAGAATGAGCTGACATTCAAAGAGGTAGGTATTTTGTATATATGCAGAAGTACAAACCTAGCTTTTATCAGTATGGGATTGGCCACATATATAGATGCTTAAGATTTCTGAGTTTCTAACTGTCAGTTAACTCAAGTAGCATATATCAGCTATTCAGATCTTTTTCATGCAGAATCTGTGGCAGTGCACTGTCCCATATTTTGTTTCATCTCACTCTTCCTACCCCTAAAAACCATGTGCCATTTTAAAGGTATAATGCAGTTGCAATTCTAGAAAATTCAACACATCACATTTTTTCAAAAAGGTGCTCCAGGTATACCCAAATATATAAAGATGTGTGTAATAACACTGCACCTCTGTCCACTGCCCCTAGTACAGAGCCATGCTGTATGTCAGCAGGCTGGAACTCAGCTATGAAAAATCAGGGTTGCTCTCTGGTCCACAGGCGGCACGACCGCTTCACCAGTTCAGAGTAAGCCTTTTTCCCACTAAAAAGTAGTGCACAAAGGCACTGGTCAGGATTGCCACACATCTGACAAAAATAACCAAGAGTCACCTAAAAAAGACCAACATCGTCCTCTAAGGTACTAGAAGTAACACATGTATTTCATAGGATGTCTATAGTGGTGAATCCTGGCTGACATATGTAAGATTTGGTCTGAATTGCCTTCTCATGTGTAAGCTGGGTAGATCTGAAAGCCCTCCTCTAATAAAACCGTAACACTGCCTGATTAAAAAAGCTGAAATACAAAGTTACTACAGTAACTTTCCTATCAGTTCATGTATACTGTGATTTTTCATTGTGTTGAATTTATGGGGATGTTTTAATTTCCCTCTTACCACTTGGTCTGTGTTTTAATATTTCATGATGTTTTCTTCAGGCAGCTATTCTACCTTGCTAAGCAATAGTCATTATTTGTATTTTGATGCTGGCAGTCATAGCATTCTTTCCCTGTCTCAGCATACTTGGTACAATTCTTTATGTTAAGATCAATGGCTTTGATTTTAGGTATTTTTTCAAAATATATCAGATCACTTAAAGAGCAGACTCTGTATTCACTAGATGCAGTGACAAGACTCATTAGTCAGTTATGATGCTGACTTATTTTATATATAAACTAAACTCTGCATCACTACCTGCACTGGACAAAAAAGCCCAGTCAGTGTTTTACTGCTAAAATAACAGACAGCAGCAGCTTAAAAAGAAAAACAAAAGCTTTCATAGGCACTCAGATTTTCCTCATTATTCTAAGATCATGTACGAATGTAATGTCAACCATCACATCACTCTTGGAAAGGCATACCTTATTTGCCCAGTGCTATAAGCAATAGCCAATTTTGGAATGAGGTTAATAAAAAAACCCTGCAGTATCCCCTATAATACTGAGTACAGCATGCTAGTATGTGCTAACTAATTAACTGGTATTTATATGCATATGCTATAATAAAATGTTGTTGCTCTGTTCTACATACATATACATAGCATACTTCCCACAAATCTGCTATGTATAGTGTCTACATACGTACATATATAGCTGCAGAAAAGCTCTCCCTTCTACCAAAAAAGGATGAGATATTTACTTGCAATAGGTCTAATTTAGCATTCAATGCCAGACAAACACCACATATAATTTTATTAATAATATTTCTATAGAAGAGTAGTCACATTGATGCCTTTGCCACGACATAACAATATATAGCTGCAAAGCAAACAGATACTGTGAATATGCACCATGCTTGGGGTCTGGGAGGGGGAAGCTGCTAGCCAGTATGATTACTAACTTTGCACTAATACAGAAAAGAAACATGGCACCATCAAACCTGTCCATACAGTATTTATTTTATTGCAAACCTTACAAACCTTGAAAGTGACTGGAAAATGACATCAGATTAAACATCAATAGGAGGGAGGATGGAATAATCTAGCAAGAGTTTAATCCCTTTACCTAGTGCTCATGCACACTACTAACACATTTTATTATTCTAAACAGCACCTAGAAGAAAAGATCCAGTGAAGGGCATCATCAAATTGCAGCAGAATAATAAAGTTTGTCTGCCTCCGACAAGAGTTACTGCTGCATTACTGCTAACTAAAAAGAAGATTCTCCCCCACACACACTTACAAATCTTCAGCCCTCCCACCCTCATTTGGCCCATAAAGCATTTAACAGAAATACCTATTTTTAGAAAGGGTGAAATCTCAGCATACCTTCAAATCAAGTGCTTCCGATGTTCAGCAAGATCATTGCCGAGAGAGAGAACTGCAGTCTACTGTGTCAAATTACAACCTTGTAGAGAAAGGCGGCAGCGTCGGCAGCAGCAGCATTGGTGTGTTTGCACTGCTAGTATTCAAGCTAGAAATGATTCATTAGTTGTCTGCAGGGAGGCAGGGTGAAAAAGAGAGAGCAAGCATCATCGGCCATGCAGCAGCTGCCAGAGCCTATGAAACAGCAGTGCTCGCACACACATACGCACACAAAGATGGCTTTCCCTATTTGCCAGTTTCTCTTTCACATAGTATTAACCCCGACACAGCAGCAGGGAGCACGGACAGTAGCTGACAAGCAGCAAGTGGGATCGCAGCAATGATGTGTTTCAGTGAGGGAGGGCACGGGAAGAGGTGGGTGTTGGGAGATTTTATTTTACCTCCAAGTAATGCTATCACAGGATCTTCTCAGTAGGTCATCTGTGGCCTACTGGCACGAACCAATGAACTGTAAATGTGAGCTGCAATGTTTTTTTCACTCCCAAGCCTGCCCAATAGAAGGCTTAGAAACTCAAATGCAGAAGGGTATTAAGACAGATTACCTGGAGCATCCTAACCATTCCGTCTTCCTTCTTCTCAAGAAAACTGTATACTGTATATTCACACAAAACTTCTAAGTGCGCAACAATCAACTCCCCAGCAGCTAGAGGGAGACACTGTAAGGGGATACTGGGGAAGATTTTAATAAATCCATTTTTTTTAAAAAATCTTTAACCTTTTTTTACCCTCTTTTCTAAAAAATCTTTTTCTTCCCCCCTTTTCCCAACTCACTCACCCGAGAGATGATCTGACCACTCTGGCAGTGCATTCACTAAAACATAACTGAATTCTCAAGGCTGAAGAAGGTTAAATTATCAAGAAAACATATGAAGTTATACTGAGCGGAACTTCGGTGTTTTCCTTTCAGTACTGAAATACTGTACTCTGAAGGCATTATTTTACTGAATTCTTTTAAAGCATCTGCAGAAATACATCTCTCCGTTTATACTGTATACCTACATTAGTTTACAATTCCATTTCAAGTATCAGTCTCCCCCCCGCACAGTTTTACTAACATGCATGAGAGGAGAATTTTCAGAAAACTCTGCAATTAACAAAAGGAGCCAGATTTTCTCCAAAGTCTAATAGTTCTTTATGAAGTTGGAAGTGCATGAAGAGTACCCTGATCTGCAGGAACCATTAGCATCAGATGCTTCACTGCAAAGTATTAAAAGCCATGGAAGAGGGACTCCTCAGATGATCTCCTTCTCAGGTTTTGTCTTATCTAGGTTTCCAGTTCATAGTAAATTTGAATCCTGAGCTATGAAGTTTACTACACAGCTAATGAATCTTTCTAAAATGGCATTTCCTATATTTCTGGATATTCCAGTTCTCAAGCTTCAATCTATTTAAGCACCCGATTAAGACTGTAACCCCAAAGCTTCTAGCAACACGAAGTACCACCTCTCTCACCTGGATTAAAAGCATTTCTCTTCAGAGGCTTAGAATTAAAGTATGGTAGAATTAAAGTAGAGTATCACAGTGTGATCTTTGAAGTAACTGACTGCCTCTGAAAAATCTGTCCCTCATTATACAAATGAAACAGCTGAAAATCTGATCCTTGGTTCTGTGGTGTCAAAAAAAAAAAAAAAAATCAAGATGAGGAAGAGAGATACAGACAACCTGCACTTTCTTTCCTAAGGTCGACCTTGGCACGTGTTAGAAAGATTACAGTTTTCTGAATGGAAAGTTCAACCTCTAAAAATAAGGTACCCGAGACCACTTTTTTGTGCAATCTCAGCCCCAAATGGTTTTGCCTGAGATTACTCATGACTGCAGCGGGAACAACAAAACTCTGGTATTTTTGGAGAGAAAAGCTGTTCATACTCAGATTCGTATGTTCCTTCCTAGATTAGATTACGGCTGTGATCACTAGGCAAGTGCGCTCTTACTTTTATAACCAGTTTGCACCATAAATGGTTTCCTTAAAAAAAAAAAAATGGGAAAAGAAAAATTTAAAAAAAAATCTAATTTTGGAAAATCTCCTTTTTTTTTTCGTCAGTTGAGCTACATGTAAGTGTCAAATCCAAACGTTCTTTCTGACTATGACTATATCAGTGCTTAAATACAGATCTGCAGCATATGACACAAAGTGATACCAGAAGATTTCAGGTGACACATTCTGGAAATCTAGCTTGTCTAGGCTGGAGACCAGATGAACATTATCTGCTGCTTTATGTGCATTTGTACAAAAAAAATAAAAACTTGCTGAGCCAACCTGATACTTTGAAATAAGTAATATCACTCTTAAAATGGCATTATTCATACGCTACACTGAACCAAACCAACTCTCCTAATTCCTTTTCACAGGTGGATTTAAAACATACCTGCACATGGCCATGTGTAAGTATATACAAAATATGTAAATTATCATAAACTTTTCGGAAAATTTGTTTTAAAAAATATGGAAAATTATATTAATAAGTCATTTTAAAAATAAAATAGCAACACTTTACATTATCAGCACAGCTTAAGCGCTATGAAGATTTTAAAACGTATTCTTTATCTCAAGTAAACATTTAGAGACTTGAGTCATGAAAACTTGACATATTCAACTTGTTATGCCACAGCAGATGAGAACATTTTACTGGAACTGTGAGATGTTAAGAACACTGTTAGCAAACAAATTATTATTAATTTGGTAGTTTATGTGGCCAAATATCAGCATCAAGTATATAGCTTGCTAGTAATTTCTGCCCTTTCAGGATGCAGCTATGCTGATGACAGAGTTGGTGGTAAGCAGAAATGCACACATAACAGTGCCACTGAGAGAGGAAAGAGAATTACAGTCCTTTATGCTAGGCCAAGAAATACCCCCAGAATAGCAATCCCCATATAATGACCCTGTCTTCTGACAGACAATTTTCTTCAGAAAAAGAGACAGAACATCAGGGATCTTTCTGTATACGACAGGGCTCTATGAAATGCCATTTTAAACATGTAACCTTTCACGGGACATAATGAATTTCATGTTCTTTCTTGTCTTCCTGAATTACGTGAAATATTTATTTAAAATACATCCTAAAAGATGAATTTTCCTTTTAGTACCTTTAGAATGAAAAATAAATCTTGCAGTGCATTGGTGCAATCAAAGAAGCCAAAGTGATGATAAATCCTTCCCTTCTCAATTCCACTTTGTACAGTGAGATAGACTGGGATTATAATAAAGGAGCTCACCTTTCTAGCTGCCAAAACACACACAGGGCCTCCTGCAGAGATAAAGGACAGCTGTCTCTGAAGCCACAACAGCTCTTTCTGAGATTGTTTCAGTAACTGCTCCATGTCACCTGGCTTCTGCCTCATCAGCCCTTCCTGCAAGACAGGAAATTTCCAGTTTCTGTTTTCTCAACTATATGGTGATAGTAATATATGACTTGTCATTGCTGGATTTCTAACTAAACAGAAACATCTACTATACGATATATCTGTATTTATGCAAGCGACTTTTTGTGCTCAGTTTAATAAACCTCTGCTACCTAAAAAGTAAGGTGCCTCTTCATAGCATCAGCAGCACAAAATCCTACATTTCAAGTATCCTAGTACTTGCATGGAGTATATTAGTCACCCCAGGTTAGGTTGGGGTAGAAAACATGAGCAATTCCAACCTTTGGGAGCTGGAAGAAGTTCCTCTTACATGATACAATGCTGTAAACAAAGGGCTTAGAGATGCTGCTGGTAGGGCACAAAATCAGTTACAAGACAATGCTGACCAGAGTTCGATGCAAGTATAATAATTACTAAGTATAGGAATGCCACTCAGTAATCCAAAGTACAAATTTATATCCTTAGTTGAAGTCTTGACAATAAATCGCAAGTATTGTGAATTCAGACCCGAACTCTCTTCTACATATGATAAATTGCAAGATATTTAAAATCAACCAGCTTTACTGATAATAATTTTTTTCTACTTGGTTTTAACACCTCTATGAATAAACTTCAGTGTAAAATTTGCAGTATAACTCTTTACCAGCTAATTTAGATATTAACAGCAGAACTGGATTTTTACCTACCCTCAGGCATCCTAGCTGATTTTTCAGTTCTTCACACTCCATTTGCAGCAGTTGGATCTCCAGATCCTTTATGCTTTCAGGTTGTTCGCTGATATTTTGCAGATGCTGGGCCTTAACATTGCCAAAGTGCATTTTCTGCTGTAGCGGAAGTGTTTTGGTAATTGTTTTTGTGATGACAGCAGTGTTATTGGATGACAATGTCAATGAAGTTGAAGAGCTGACATCCTGGTAAAGAGAAAATACATTTTTCATGTCATTTTTGCTAAAGCTTTGTCTGAGGGAAAGAATATAATTCAAGTTCTTTCAAAAGTCATACTATAAATGCATTATTTGGAAATTTTCTTCTTCAGATCTTTCATTCAAACAGTAAGTGAGCAAAAGAATCTCACTTGCTCAATCACCAGTAAAGAGACAGGGATAACACAAAGAAATACAAAGCAATTTTTTTGTATTTTTTTCCTTCATTCCATGCATGCCAGCCAGCCAGGATCACTTTGACTGTATGGGTATCAATGTATTTACCACTTGATGGCAACATAGGGCTGCTGCTTAGCCACGACTTCTGATCCTTCACTCAGCATTGTATCACACACCCAACTAATAAGTTATCCTTGCTGCTGAACATGCAGCTCACTTGGAAGCTGAGCTCCAGCTACATCCAAGATACTGTATTCCAAAAGGCATGCTTGACCAGTCTGCAAACCTTCATCAGGAATCTGTCATGTCACTTGTCATTTGACTACTATGCAGTCAAACTTACCTTGTGAGAGTGGTAAAAGAAACTCAAGGTCCCTTCTGAGGCTTGGCAGTTCACAGCTCCTTATGTCCCAAATCCTCTTGCTTTACACCCAGTAATTACCTTACTCCTTGGCTTGTCCCAGTGGGCACTCTGATGCAGTAAGATAGTACACCCCTTCAGCAACAGTATTAGAACTTAGCCCAGTAACACATGTTAATTCTGCACACTCAATAATTGATATACAAAAGCAGACCCATTAAAACTCTTTCATTTTACTATTAAGCTCAAAAAGCCAAGAGACAAAAAAAGCTAACTTCTTATTACATGCTTGTGAGAATACCACTTCCAGCCTGGTTTTGCTCTTAAAACCAGCACATCACTTGAATAAGTCACTCATTTTCAACACTCTACATGTAAGACTGGCTTGGTGTAACTTCATCACAGAAATAATAACTTGTCTCAATTTGTGTCATATTCAGCTAAGAATATTAATGTAGCTGGAAGCTGACATTATAATTTAAGATTGTGTAGGATTTTACTTGCAGATGAGTAAAACATTATTTTGGTTATCACTTTGTTTAAATTTTGTTCATGTATTCACAGCTGATTTTAGAGAGGATAACCAACTTCTTGGTTCATTATGTTGTGATGTGCAATCCTACAAGTCTATAAGGTAAATTTTCTTATTTTCCTTACGAAATTGGGATTTTTGCGGTGGCTTTTTTTTTTTTTTCCTCCCCTCCTGTTTGGGCTACAGAAAAAGCACTCAATTTTTTCGTATTTCTCTAACCCTAATTTTGATGAAGGCCCAAACACTGATCACAGGTGAAAAAGTATCTTTCAACTGACCTGAACTGGTTTCACTGCAAGGCACTCCCTTTCTCTGTTGGCTCAGCCAGCCCACAACATGGCTCCTCCTCCTCAGGGCAGAAGCTCCCCAAAAACCCAGCCCTGCCCACTCCCTCAAGGGGACCAGAAGAGACCCTCCAAGGGCACACAAGGGGCACCATTCAATGCTAGTTTGATAGAGAGATCTAGAAACCCGAGTAAAAGTCATTAAAACTACAGTAATTATAAGCAGTATTTTACATATAAAATGAGAAACACTAATATTCAAATAATATTTTTTTAAAAAACAGGATTCTCTTAATTTTGAAGCATTAACCATTGGAAACCTCAGAGGTCTGACTGAGATAGTATTACCAAAGATCAAGTGTATCTGTTTATTGTACTATCTAGCTTTCCTGGCATATATATATATATATGTCTAATTATTTTTTTAATTGGAAGTGCAAAAAAAGGGAAAAGAATGAGATGAAGTCACTTAACATGAACCTTGTAAATGTTTTGCCAGATACACATCACTAATGCATATGCAAACTTGGTGAATATTCAACAAAAATAAAAAGAAATTAATTTGTAGTATTATTTGCATTTGTAATATACTAAACAAAAATCCCTGAACTTTGGATGAGTTCAGCAAGATCAAAACTTGATCCGAAATACCCCAGTCTTTAAGCACCAGCTCTTGCACTTCACAAAATGGAAGACTAATGTTTACTTCTCAAAGAACCTGAAGGATATATGTATTGCATAAAAATTTAAATACGTCCCCAAGTGAGTCATATCAGCAGATACTTGTATTTTAATAGCAGCCTGAAATACTGCTATAGCTGTCAAATTATAGATTTAAACTTGGATTGTTTAAACATTTACATTAATTCTTTTTTACTGCAGCGTGATGTGCCCACCCGGCTGCTCTTTCACCAACATCCCCCCCACCAACAGATTGGGGAGGCGAAGAAAAGATGAGAAAGCTCGTGGGTTGAGATAAAACTGGGAAACCACAATTTACCATCACAGGCAAAAAAAAGATTTCACTTGAGAAAATTCATTAAATTTAATGGCAATTAGAGTAAGTTTGGATAGCGAGAAACAAAGACAAACATTAAAACACCACTTCTTAACCCCCCTCTCTTCCAGGCCCAACTTCACACCTCCATTCCCAAGCGCTCTACCTTCCCCCTCAGGAACAACCTGCCCTCGGACGGGGTGCAGCGTGGATGTCTGCTCCCATCACTGCGGCAGGGGACTCCCGCCTCTCCTCCGCCTCTCCTCCTCCTCGCCCCTCTTTTACCCGGGCGCTCGCAGGGCTGTTACTCACGCTTTTCCCTTCATTTTGGGCAGGTTTTGCCCGTTTTCGGATGTGTTTTCCCTCAGGCGCCACCAGCCCCGCCGCGGGACTCAGCCGCGCCCCGTGGTGGAATTGGCGGGAACCGGCCTTGTCCGGGGCGGGGAGCCCCTCACGGAGGCTGCCGCAGCCTCAGCAGAGACATCCCTCTGGTTACATGAATTTAAAGTAGAGACCGACACCACCTCTGGCCATCAGAGGACACCTCTGCTGAAGCGCTCAGCGTTCTGCACCTCCTGTGTCAGCGCAGACCTCAAGCACAGCGACCAGCCTCTCAGGCTGAGGGAGGCCGCAGGTAACGTTACCGATACAGTGTGTAAACTGAGGTGAATTGAGCAGACTTCTAATTTTTAGAGACAAAAGGCCTCCAAATTTGGGATTTTGAAAGCTTTCCTGCCCCAAACTGGAATACTGGCAGCTTGTCACAAATAGATCCTGACACAGACCTCAGACAGGTCAATCAGGTGTTACTCTCCAGCAAATGTGGTTTCTATGCTCTCAAACAATTAATTTTGTCATGAATGAAAAGAGCTAGAAAACCTGAATCAAGCTGTGGTGTGTTTTATCTGCTAAGTCTGCACATGAATATTTAACAGGCAAGTTTCTTCTATTAGGCATTAAACTGTTGAGTAAATGATACAGGAAAGATTCAGGAAGTTGCCAGACACTTAAGTGTGTATTGATTTTTTTTAAGCTATTTTTATCATGTTTGTATCTACTGAAGGGAGCAGCACTGAAAGCTCTGGAGAGTGAATCCATTAGTGAATAGAAAAGATGAATCACAATAAACATCAGATACAGTTCCCTATCATCACTAATGCACACCAGTGTCACTGGAAAAGCAGTTTCTCTGTAGATTAACAGGGTGCTCTGTCTCAGTCACAAGGGTATCCTCAGGTTATCCTCACTGTTCCCGGTCTCTATGCCAGTATCAGACTCAGTGCTTTTTGGGAAGGTGTTAATCCCTCTCTTTCACAAGCCCCATGTGCAAACTACTACACTGGAATTGCAACAGAAGGAATTTAACATCAGCATGTCATGTTTTATTGAGGGGTTACTTCAAATTGACCAATATTTTAAACTGGGTATCTCAGAATGAAAGCAGCACATAACTGTAACTAGAAAAGTTATAAGAAAAAAATTTGTGCTGGGCCATAAAAACCCAACAAACCTATCAGGGAAGCAAAATGTGAGAGGAATCTCAGTGCATCAGGTCCCAGGGAAGGTGCTGGCAGTCGTTTGACCTGACGTGCAGTCACTTCTGATTCGTGTCAATACTGTTACAACCGTTTCAGCAGTTGACAAGTAAAGCCACTGGAAAATTTTAGAGCATGTAGCACTCACCTTGCTCTTCTTAACATTTACTGAGCTACTTTTCAGTTTGCTTCTGCCCTCAGATCTGTAGCGTGGAGACTTCTCAGCTGTTCGTTTTGCTTTCTTGTTGCCCTTTTTAGACTGTGGGACATTAAAATATATTACAACACATGTAAAATGTCTCAGCGATTCCCATGTTCTGCAATCAGTTTGTTCTTGCATAGTAAAGCACAAGCTTCAAAGTATAGATTTGATGCTTAGGAGAATTAAAAGAACAAATTAGACATGGCATTCAGTCAACAACAGAGGATACAACATCGCTGTGGCAGAGCTCTGTCATTGGTCCTCTGCCTGTGCAGTGCTTAACATGATGGGAGCTGTGCTAATACTACAGAATGGGAAACCAGACATCACTGCAATCCAAATAAGAAGTCATATTGCTAGGAGTAATTTGTTCCTTGCATGGCATTTGGTCTCTGTCAATCTCAGGAAGAATCTCTCATTTGGTTTATGCAGAAGATGGATAAAACAGCAGGGATATAAGTAGCATGTGGTTAAATGGTAAATGGCACTGCTTCATCAGATTACTTACAGTCAAAAGAGGGCACTTTCTGCTACATCCCTGGCATTAAGTGGGATAAAGAAGCACACAAAGAGGGACCTTTGTTCCTTCTGCTGTTACGCAATACAGAATGACAGGTCACAGAATAAATATGCAATATTATTCTACACATGCTGGACATTTTAGCATTGATTCCTTTCTTTAATTTCAAGGTGTTGTCAATTTTACAGCATGCTACCTTCAATGTAAGACAGTCTTTTCTCCTAGAACTTAAAACCTAAATAAACATAAAGGGAGCTGGGAATTGGCCCCATACTGTATTTCTCAGTTAAAGTACTCAGTACTCAGTTAAAGTACTGAGTACTCTTTCTTTTAGAAAGGTTAATCCCTCTTTCCCTCTTCATGGATATTTAAGGGAAATTTAATAATACAGTTTCCTCTTGCCCCTCACTCTATGTGCTGCCTATAAGCACTAGCAAAACAGCTCAGTTTTTCTTTTTTTACTTTTTGTAACATTTAATCTTGGAGAGCCAAAACCACTCCCTGAGAGTAAACACTGATGAGATCTCTCTCCAAACACCACTACCCTTATTTTCATCCTTTGCTGATGGTGAGTCAGGCTGTCTGTTTGGCCAGCATGACTTGGGATTTTGTATTGTTTGAGGTCTGAATTTCATATTTGAAAAAAGGTTGAAACTTGCAATATGAAGCAAGAAGCTGTATTTGGAAAAGGAAATTCACAGCGTATTCGTTTTTCTAATCAGCCCTCAAAATTGTCTAATTACCCACCAGCACAAAATGGTAGGAGGAAAAAGCAACAAAACAAGCCAAATGGAAAGGAAAAGTGAATTGGTTCTAATAAAGCAGATAGCTGCTTGCAATTGAAAAGAAACCTTTTATGGAGCTGTTCTGTAGTCACTGTCTGTGAACCAAAGGTGGTTATTAGAAACTACAAACACCAACCATCTGTCACTGTTTGAGCTGTGATGGTTTCTGCTATAGGCCAGGATGCTTGGGAGGAATCCAGAAGTCTTTTCTGAAGATTAAAACAATATTCCTTTCCCCATATTCTCTGAATTTTTCCTGGTTTCATCTGATGTGCCAGTGATGAGAACCATCCACATCTAAAACAGCACTGAAACTGGAGGGGTAGCAAGTATTTCATGGCCTTGCTCACACCTTTTTCCCTTTCTGTTCCTGTAGCCTCTCAAGATTAAAGGAAGAAATGGGAAAATCTTTTGCCTTCCCAAGCACTCCTTTCCAAACCAGTGAGGTCTGTGCAACCTCACTGCCTCCTCCTAAAGCTGTCAGATTTCTCTTAAAGTGCAATAAGATTATTCATTTTAATAAGAATGTTACATGCATATTCATTTTTTCCTTCAAATAACTACTATTTTTCAGCAATTCAGTTTATATTTTTCTCATATATGTTGCTATATTGTGTTGTGTTGCTACATATATCAGTATGTAAGAACAGAACTTTTAAGGTTGTAACAGATAGTAATGAAACTGTTTCCCTCTAATCACAGAAGACGTAATTTAATACAGTTAAAGTAATTTCAGATTTACTTTCCTAGTACTAAATGATAGGGAAGGCAACAAGGGCACTTATTTATATCTGTGTAGGATAAGAAGACTGCTCAATGGAAATCCAAGAAAAGCATCCTGGCCTATAAGTCTGAGTCATTCTGCGTAGCACATGCTTGCTTATAGCTTAGCAACAAGCCAACTGAGATGAGAGAAAAAAATATAAAGAGCAAATATATCATCTAAAACCACCTCTTGTATATGGATACGTGAATCCAGTTGGATTACAGGGAAACACAGAGACTTTGCCTTTATGTTCTTCCAACTCACTTGAAGTTTACAGGCATTTCTGTTATTTTTAGGGATTAATATATATCGGCTGTAATTAAAAATACATTTCAACACTTGAATTTTATCATCCTGTGATTTTGTCTGTTTTCTTTCAAAGACTAATTTGTTCCATGGTTTTGTTTGCCTCATATTGGAAGGAAAATCAGACCCAAAAATAACCTAGGGGAAACTGTATAAATGGGAATTCTGACAAAAACCTTATAAATAGCTTCAAAGTCAAGTGAGCACAAGTGTGCACAGCTGTCAGGCTTTGAGTCTGAGCACAACATCAGAGCTTTTCTCCCAGCTTGTCCTGGCACACAAACTGGGTGACTCTCTGGTGTGGATCTTCAGGAACAGGGCAAGATGACTGTAACCTAAAATTAGCCTCCTAAATTCATACACAGGCTGTCAACTACTCAGCTTCGTTTCAGAAATGCTGATGTCAATATTCTGCTAAGCACTTTGAAAGGCTTTTGTAGAAACTTGCTGTAGTTCTTATAATGGATCTGAACCTAATTTTAAGCAAACTTTTTTTTCTTTAATCTTGCCGTCAATAACTACTGAAGAACAGCGTAAATACATGGTGAGAAAAAAATTTATATTGCAGGAGTACACTAAATGTACAGTTCTACACATGCAAATTAATGTATTTTAAAATAAATGTACCACTTGGTAGGCAGCTTAGGAAGCAGAGACTTTCTTGCGTGGGGAACATGAAAAGGAGCTGCAGTTATTTTAACAATGAATACTTAAAATGTATGCATCAGGGACAATAACATCAGTTCACCACAAATGGTGATATCCCATGTGGGTAACACAGTTGAAGACAGACCAGGGAAACATTTTGTATAAACCATTATTATTATGCCTTGTGGCAAACTCAGAAGAGGGAGAGGCACGTACTAAACTAGAATTCTTAATGTGGATTACTTGTTGTGGGTATAAAGATATTTCCTCAGCAGAAGTGCAAAAAATAGGGATAGATTGAGAGAGCAGCCATGGCCACCTGGGACTGTGAGCTTGGATTTCAAAAATCTGGATCTACAGATCACTTCAGACTTATCAGGCACCAAAATTTACCTGTTATCAAAAGTTCCTCAAGCTTTAGAACAATTGTTTGATAGAATTTATGTTGTGATTACAGCCACAGCATAACCAGAATACGCCATCTCTGAAGCCTAAGAAAGTGTGTAAATGTTACAACCTTACACCTCACAAAGAAACTGCATTCTGGGTCTGCTTATTGTCCATGTACTTTCTGCTTGAAAAAAAAAATCTCTACTTTCTAAGCTATCAATCAAATAGTAGAATTTCTGGTTCTTTTTAATTAATTATTTTGCATACCTGAGGCCTGTCCTACAATATAAACCTTTTTAACAATAAGGCTTTACATATTTTTAATTCTGCATGGCAAGAGTAAAAAAAAAAAAAACAAACAACAAAAACCCATCAAATATACCAAACTTACTTTAAATACTTCCTCAAAACCCCACCCCTAAAAAATCCCAACCAAACCCAAAAACCCAAAAAACAAATCTAGGCAAGTTTTCAAACAAATTCTGGCACGTCCTGAACTGAAAATGGTTACTCACCACTCTGTCCTCTTGTTCTTTAGTCAAGGGCTTATCCATTTCTGAAAGTGATTGATTTGCCTTGTGGGAATCCAGTACAGAATAGCCACGATCCAGAATGCAACTGGTAGCTGCCTTCTGTAACAGAGGGAAGAGTGGCTTGAGAGCATTTAAACCCTCCAGAGAGAAACCTAAATTGGCTTATGGGACTTCTGACTTCTAATAAAGTCAGCCAGCACCATTTCACTAGTTAAACTTCAAGGTAACAGACACATTACTTGGTTATTTCTTCTTCCCTTTTGATATGCCTTTGTTTCCTCTTCTTCCAAAATATTAATGGCCTGTCTTGTATCTTTAATTCAAGCTTTGGCAATGCTGTGTGGGTATTCTGACACACCTGTAAATTAAATTGCCTTTCCCTTTCTCCTCCCAGGGCTTTCCAAAAGACAACCAAGATATTTAGTTACAGGAGAAATAAGCATGGCTCAAAGTTTCCCTTTTCCTCTAAGGAGTTTTATTGCAGATAAGCAGCCAAAGTGGTTTTGAACCTTAGGAGTTAGTAAGATAGCCTCCCAAATGTTTGGTAGGTATTGTGAGACAGTAGGTCAAACTTCTTAAAAGCAATAGCACTGTGTCTTGCCTGTTGGAGAGCAAGTAGCTTCCTGTCAGTACTCAGAGATTCTCCACCCAATGCGAACAGTGAAGTGTTTTATATCCAGGAATAATAGATTGTTCTTACTTTTGTGCATGTAACAGCGGAGTATTATGTCCATACAACAAGGCAGCGTGTGCCCACTGAAGGCATGTCCATAGACAGAGCAAATCTTACAATTTTAGTTTTAGAAAGGGAATAATTTTCCTCACATCCAGAAGTGGGGCAGAGGTAAATAACATATTCTTAGGCCAGCAATCCTAAAAGATTCATATCAGGTGATTCCAGCAATTCAGTACAGAATCAGTGATTCAGTTCCAAAACAAAGATCACTTCCCTTATCTAAAATCATGGGTCAGTCACAAAGGCACTGAGCCATGCATTTCCAGTTATAAGCCTTACATTTCAATAATAGCTAAAACCCACAATAGGAGAAGTTATTCTTGCAACATTTGTAAAGAGCAGTTCAATCTAAGCTTCCTGCCTCAGTTGAAGAGAGAAAGCCACCAGAAACATGACTGCTCCTACTGAGCACCACACAGAGCTTCCTATCTAGTGTCTCTGAAGTTGTCCAGCAGGGACTGAAAAGCCAGCGTCTACAGTATGCAATTAAAAGATTCATACTGAAGATGCACTTTCACTAATATCTGTATTGCTTGTTTAATGATAGTGTGAATACCCTTACTGGCATTCATCTGCAGTCTGTGCTTGTATTACACACTTCATGAAGGCAAAATATGTCCTTTCTGAGGGCAACAGGAGGAAAATATTTGGGAGGAATTAGCAGATTTAAATTAGAATTGTGCTTGCTGGTACAATAGATTAATGCACAAATAACTCATCATGGGAATCACAGGTTTATTTCTACTTCACCTGTAGGTCTGAACCGAGTACCTTTGAGGCTAACAGGAGCATTGCTGTGAATTTCATTAAGAGAGCCAGAGAAGTCCCTCCTTCAGCAGACAAGAAGTCCAGCAGAGAAACTAGACTGAAGCAGCTCATTTGTACATGTGCAGGTACTTCCAAAGCTCACTTACCTGTCTTCTCATTCATAATTACTTATAGTATTCACCGCTATTTAAATGCATTATTTTTAGATTTTATTTTATAGCAACCCTGTGAAACGCTAAACTATATTGTTTGATAAGACTTCTACTATATTCTAGAATAGTCCTGTGTTACATATTTTAAATCTACTCCAGTAAAATTAAAATCTCCTCCTCCTCATGCTGTGTACTTGCCTCAAAGGAACATAAGGTAGGTAGGAGATCAGCCGCCCTTTGCAGCATCTCTTGAAATCAGTGGAAAGATTCCCATAGGAGTTGATTTGATTCTAAATAAACAGCCAGCCATATTGGACCCAAAACTCCAACCTTCAGACCCTCTCTGAGATCAATTTTTTCTTATCAATTTCTAATTATCAAGGACTACATCCTCAGCCAAATGAAGAAGCACCACTGCAGTCACTGAAGCAATACTTCATTGGCATACCAAATGAGGATCTAGCCTGTGACAAAAGATGCATTTCCTCAGGGTCTATATACTATTTAGACATTGCTAACGATGGGCTCAAGTAGAATTGTCTATTTTAGCAGCAAGTTCACAGAGGCATATGAAAATACAGGTGAAATTGTTATTAGCTGCTAAAATGCTAATGATGCCCTGAATTTCTTACAGACAAATGAGTAAGGGTCTTTTAGAAAAAAACCTTTGGTTTGAAAGAAAATTACCAAGACTCCCAAAATAAAAATAAACTGCAAGTCAACCAAGATAACTATTTATCTTAATATATAACAAATTCAACTATTTATCTTAATATCAGTAATAACTACTTATTCAGTGAGATAAAGGCTAACAGAAACATTATTAGACTAAGGCATGTATTTTAAATACAAAAGTAGTGCTCCTATAAAGCCATAAAAGCCTTTAATAGGCCTAGCTTTATTTCACCCATAATTTAATTTGTACCAGATCACATTGGAGGAGCCTGAACAGAAAAGCCTCCTGCTCCAACCCAAGTAAGCAGGTGATTCTCCTGTGACAACTGATACCAAAAAGGAGGGCCTGCGTTTGTGCATCACAGGGAGTTGTGACGTTTTTCTAACCAAAAATGTGCAAAGCAAATACAGAGAAAATTGTATGGCAATACCCTGAATTATTGAAAGGCTAGCTGTGCAGAACAAACATAATTAAAGGGTCTCATTATCTTCTAAATAATCATTGTAAATAATGCTTTAGATAATTACTTCATTAGTTCTCAAAACACTAGCTTTCATTCTCCTCTGAGATTCCATCCACTAACTCTACTCCGAATAAATTGCCAAAAGGGAAAATCAAAAGCAGAACAAACATACGAGCTGGAAATGCAATCTGTACTTGTTGTAAGAACTGATTTAAATGCAGCAGGTTTTAAATGTTTTTTTTTTTTTTGCTAATTTTCAGAAGGTTAAAAGCATGGGTTTTTTGAATATATGTTTTTTTTTCTTCAGAATGCCTTCTCATGCAGTTAAATTCATTTGCTAGCAGCCATATTTCTCCATTTAGAGATGGTTGACAGCAGTGTGGATAGAATCAAGAGAAGTCTATATTATGGATGACTGTCCTTCTTAACTAAATACACATTGCTGTTTTTCTTCACTCCAAATACCGTAAGGTAGACTCAATCATAGAAGAGACTATGTGTCTATAAGCAAGTGCCTAAACAAAAGAAAAGCCAAGGACCAAGAGAAGAAATGGGTGGAAAAATCAAACCCCTGCAATTAGATGGCCCAATAGCGAAGAGAGTGCATTTGGAAAGCAAGTAACTTATTTCCCAACAGCATCCTGTGAGTAGTGCCAGTAACTAAAGCAATGGTAGGAAAAAATGGCAGATGTTTTCCTGGTGAGGTCTCAGCCAATCTGCAGAACTGCAGAAGGCTGACGTTTACAAGTCACAGTGTTTGAAATGGCCTTTGCCAAATGTCCATTAAAGAAATTAAGTAACAAGAGAAAAATGCTAGGTCTGCAGAGCAAGTCAGCAATCATCCCATCCTTTACATAGAAAAGGCAAAAGGCAAATCAGCACTACTTGAAACTGAGAATTAATTTTTTCACAGAGGTGATTACTGAAGTTTTGAAAAGGGAAATCAGCAGCAGCCATAAAGCCAAGAGAGAGTTGAAGCACGTTTTGCAGAGGTGCAGCTTCTTTTTTGTTTAAAAACCAGTTTGTGCTGGTGTTGGAAGAAAGAAACAAATTTTATGGCACTTAAGTTCTTCTTCAAAGAGGAAACTCAGAGATACTGAAGTTATTTAAGTTAATTGGCATTATATAGACATTATTTGAGGCTAAAAAGCTAACAATAGGTAAATATGCATGACTAGACTGGTGTATGCCCTGATACAATGCTGTGGTGTATAAAGAGTGAAGTAATAAGCATTAAAGAGACTGTATTATTGAAAAATTGTGAAGGCTCTCCTAAAGATGTTACTAGGCATTAAATCAACCACCACCAAAAAGACTAGAAAAAATGCATTCCAGAAACTGGTTTCTAAACCCTAATTGGTTTTGGTTTTTAAAGGAAAAAAAAATAAAGTGGATAGTATAGGGAAAGGAATCTTCTTTCTCTGGTCTTTCAATTAGTGTCAGACGCTGAGTAGTGCTGAATAGGCTACATGAAAAAAATAGACTCAAATCCAAGGAAGCATTCTTCCACGACCCACTTTTTCAGCCCTGTCAGTACTTACAAGCAGTTTCCACACGGTGGCGGATTGCCGGATCGAACATTAACCCCACAAGAGCCTGCCCCCCTAACAAGCTGGGACAACTTGACTTCTTTTCCCGCAATTTCCATTTCTCTTCCTTTCCTGCTTTATTACACTATCGACTACCTAAATAAGAGACTATTGTACTCCTGTACTGAGTGAAAAAGACATCCGTGTTGTGAGCTTGATAGTCTTTGTTAAACCATATTCTAATGATTATAGTTTATAACTAAACATATAATGCTACTTCAGTTAGAACAAGAGGATTGGACTGCTAACTTCCATTGGCTTCTTAGTGATGTAAAACTACTTCAGCCAAAGTTATCAACCTGCAGATGCATCTTCATGTGGTACCTTCAGCAGGCAGCACTTCATAGGTTGAAATGTAACACACCAGGCCAACTAACCTCTTTTTTATCCCTTGTGTCTAATCACAAAACTTCAGTGCTTCAGTCTGAGAGGTTGAGCTTTGCTTAAATGTACAGCAACAACCACCTGAAGTCTAAGCAAGTCAGACTACCACTCTGATAAAAATGCATTTATCACAAACCCATATTTCATTTGTTTTACATTTTTATTCACCTGTGTGCAAACTGGTCCGAAGGCAACGGCAGTCTTATAAGCTGAAATGGGCACCCATGTACAAGCTCTGTGCTCTGCCACACAGATCCTGTGGGATCCTGGACAAGTCATTTCAGGCACTTGGACAAACTAGGATTTAATCTTCCAATACTACATACAAGTAGAACAGCTCTGTAATAGTTCTGATGAGTATTTCATTCTACAGTGACCTACAAATGGGAGCCAAGTAAAGCCTGGAACAGGCTTTCAAATAGTTGCAGTCTCTTCACTTCTACTTAGCAACCTCTGACTGGACAAAGATACTTCAGGTAGTATGAAAC
>JANHGB010039894.1:4059-14525 GCA_026283785.1 Coracopsis vasa | reverse complement strand
TGGTTTAGGTTGAAAGGACTTTAAGATCATCTAGTTCCAACCATCCTGCCATGGCCAGGGACATTTTCCACTAGACCAGGGTGCTCAAGGCCCTGTCCAGCTTGGTCTTGGACTCCCAGGGGTGGAGTGTTCACCACTTCATTGGCAGCCTGGTCCAGTGCCTCACCACCCTCACAGCAAAGAATTTCTTCTGAGGCAGTTAGAGGAGAACCCACTCTCTTCTCACGTACAACAGTGCCATTACTATGAGAATTTTGCCCACAATCAAAACCAGAGGTCAGAAGGCAGGTGCATCTCAGGAGGGAAATACCCCAAGAGCTTTTAGGCCCTCTCCAGCTTATTGACTTGAAGTTGCACTTCTTCCTCCTCTTATATGCATTGACATTCACATCAACAGAAGATTAAACATGTTACTATTATTTAATATATTCTTTGTCCATTTCCTGCAGGGAACATGTGATCTGACATCCAGACGCTTTGGTAAAGTACAGAACTATTTACAGTAGTGACCCGTTTCTGTAAGAATCAGCACCAGTGACCAAAGAGGTCAACAGTAGCATTTGTGAGCAAAGAAGTCAGCAAATGCTCTGATCTACCTTCTTGGAGATCTTCCGGAAACAATCAAAGTCTAAAACTGAAATGAGGTTTCTCTTTGTGCAGGACTTCTCCACCATGCAGCAGCTAAAGGGACTGATCTCTGTTGATTACACATTCAAATAATATTTGAGACAGTCACAGCACATGGAGCCTGAAGTGCCAAAGGTCCTGAGCAGTTCCTACAGCCTGTGGTACTCCAGTTTCCTAAGCAGATCCATCAGACTGGACGTCTCTGGTATGAGTAGCTACAAGGCTTCAGACATGAACAGGAGATATCCTAACCCTGATCAACCCCTGTTTCTGCCTCTCTTACTAGGAAAAGGGATTAACTGGTGGGATAATCAGACATTGTTTACTCTTCTATAGCCCATGCAGAGAAAGATTAAGGCCAACCCCTCATGGCAGGGGGGTTGGAACTGAATGATCTTTAAGGTCCCTTCCAACTCAAACCACGCTATGATTCTGTGACGGTTTTAGTGAGTGGGAACCTCGAGTTAGTAAGCCCATACTGAAGCACTTAGATGTCCTCTTTCTTCTCTTTTTTTAAGCCACTGAACTCCCTGTTGCTCCCAGAGGCTAGACTATTGCTCTGTGAATGCATACCCCCTGATAATCCGACCTTTATGTCTTGAGCCAGGATTAAAAGTGTCATTGGAGTAAGAAAATTATCCTAAGAAAGAATGAAAAGTTTGGAAAGAGTTAAGAATAGACAACAGCACTCCTGTAATACCAACAGACTCAAAATTCCAAGCAAAGCAAAAGAGCAAGGAGAAGGAACAGTGAAATATTAAATGCAGTTGCTTCTTCTATTTGTAGTTTAATAATTCAAGACCTATATTTATTTATTCATACTAATTGACCGATGAAGTTATGCTGTGGAATAGCTGAAGAGAAACTAATTGCTGTCTCATTTTATTTTAATAGTATATTAAAACGCAGGCTAGGCTGGAGAGCTCTTCTCGACTTGTGCTGATGTTATCTGCCCTGAGACACTGGCAACTATCCAGGTACTTGCCTGCACTGATATTTAGGACTAACCTTAGGAGTCAGATTAGGCGATTGTGCCTTTGGCTGTAAATGGACCACAAATGTGAAGCTCGTTTCTTTTTGCGATCAGTCTTTCCTCCTTTCCCTTTATTTTTCTTACTTAGCTTCTGTTATCATTTGCTCAGTCTGTGCAAAGGGGCCTTAAATGGACGTAAATGAATTTTGTAAAACCCACACAGGATTTTTAATACTACTGGAGTAATCGTGGCTTATCTGCAGTGAATCCTGACGCACACTGTCTAAATACAGGCATTCCCAATCATTTCTACATTCTCATAATTAACAGTCCCACCAGTGAAATGAGACTCAAAAAATGTGCATCAGTTCCTCATCCTCCAGTGTTTCCCTACAGTTTCCCTGCTGTCCTGATAACTAAATTGATGGAACTCTTCTTGATGAGGAGAGCCTTTTTTCATCTCTCTCCCAACCCTCAGGTCTGGGACCCCAAATGCACCATCCCTCTCTCTTACCCCAAACCAATTCCCACATGCATCCAGCCTCTTTCATTAGCAAGAAGGCTGCTAGTATGGCTAATGATGGAGGCTGTATGCATGGCGGCTCTTCTTCTTGGCTGCCCTCACAGGGTGGGGAGCAGCCCTCAACATGGGCATCACCCCTGCTGCTGCAGCATGAGGGTGAGAAGGGCAGCGGGCAAAAGGGCAGAGGCATGGGCACTGCACCACGGACCTTGGCAGAGGAGAAACAATGGAACCCAAAAATTTATCAGTGTTTCAGTATCTCATCTCACGTACATTTGTAGCTGCAGTATTATGCATACACCATCCAAAGCGCTAGAGAAGATTTACCCCCCTTACCAGAACAGCACAGGGCACCATCAGCAGCATGTGGTAGGATATGAGAGTCCTCAGGTATTTAGATCCCAGCATATAGGCTGGTTCATCCTATATATCTAGAAAACAAGCCACTGAACTGGAGCCCTGCAATTTACATACCCTTTGCGCAGATACAAATAAGCTCAGAAGGTGAAAGGCAACAGAAAAGCAGGTCCTTTGAATGCAGATCCTTTCATCTTCGAGTTTGCTAAGGGTAGATGTAAAGGCAGCTTAGGATCCAAGTTGTGCATATTCCTCCTTTGAAGCTCTACCTTTCTCCCAGCCCAAACTTTGCCATTTAGCGCTCTCATTACCTTGTGAGGTCTGCTCCTCCCTTCAGCATTTAGTCCCTCTGCGGAACACCAAGCAGCTTCCCTCCCTCCCCAGGAATCTTAATTAACTTTTTTTCTGTGTGTTTGTTTCTCCCCTCCCCTTCAGACATACCAATACCTTCAGTTAGGTTTGTTTCAAAGCTTTCAGTTATCTTTAATCACATTTTTATTTCATATAGATCACCCGCTGGCCTTCATACAAAACACAGTGCATATGAGAACTTGAGCATTCCTATCGTCTGCGCACTGTGACATGCAGAGCTTACACCTGTACTGTTATTTTTGACAGAGATAGCACTGGCTGTTTTGCACTATGTTGATTCTATACTCAGAAAAATCTAGGAATGACTTTCGTCCCTCTACGTATACTTGCATGATGCCAGATCTTCCTATCACCTTTCCAAGTCTAGTACTTCACTGGCTGGACCAAAAAGGCTTCCCCAGTTCTTCATCATTGTTTGGTTTCCCTGAAGCCAACTGATTCATGTTATTCAGAAAAGATCACTTCACTAGGTCTGCTTCTCATAATTTAAGGACATGGAGACCTCTTCCCCTTTGAGGTTCAGATAGGACTTGAGGGAGGATGGAGGTACATGGGATGAGCATGGTCCATGGCTCTGAATTTGAGACTGCTTGCTCATCAACAGCTCAGAGAGCAGGAAGAACAAGTGCAGAACAGCCTGTCCTCCTTCATGTAAACTTGCTTTCACACATATCACTCATTTTTAGGCATGTCTTCTTGCTTTTCTCCTTTGATCTCAGGGAACCTTGGCAACCTTCCCCAGGACGTTCTCTGACTGGAGAGGAGAGTTGCTGCCTCTGCTTTCAGGGCCCTATGATATCACCCCTCTGATACCAACTATGGGGTGAAGAGTCTGGAAACTCATCCAGGAAACAATAATCTAAAATTCCTTCTAGCTGCACCTTCTGTTAGAAGTCTTAGCAACAACTCTCCCCCAGGACCCCAAACGACTGCTGAGTGGGGCTGGGCTGATGAGCTGTGCACCAGCTCTGTGCCCTCCCCATGGGCCATGCCCAGTTGTCCCATGCTGCAGCTGACAAACAAGGCCTCGACTCCCAAGTCCCCGTAAAATCAGCCAGCGAAAAGAAGTTATTAGTGGTACGTTCACTCAGAGAAAGCGGATTACAAATTACCCTCATTCAGCACTTGGGAACAAGATTATTTGTGACATAACAGATTGCCACCATCGTAATCCAGAGCCTGTAAACACTCGTTGGCTTTTCATTGGCAAATGCAAATCTGTGCCAGTGTAGCTGTTTTCAGGTAGAGATGATCACAAATTAGCACAAGCTAACATCTGAATCTTTTTCTGTGCCACTAATGCTGTTTCCTGAACGCTTTCCCTGCTAACCTTAATCTGAATGTTGCCTGCATCTTCAATGGCTTTAGGACTGAGACTTTGGGGAATTCTTTTATACAGCAAAATTAAGCACTATAATAGTAAGTGGAATTTTGTAGGGAAAAATTAATTCTAAACTAATATCAAGTAGCAGACCTGATTAACCTGGTCTTTGTTCCAAGAACCTGTTGACTGTATTGTTAAATGATTAAAAAAAGATCAGTGTCAGAAATCAACATTTTGTGATATCAGGCATCTTCAAACAGTTATTCCAGCACCTCATTCCCAAATCAGGAAATTTCAAGGGCCAGCTGTTTCCAGGGTGGCATCTCAGGGTTGTGATACATTGCAAAATTGCTCATCAAGAGCAAATCTCTACAGAGCACCTAATATTCCAAGTCATCATGTAAAACTGATTGTGAAGCTAGAAGTCCCTGAAGGTGGAGTCTGGATGCACTGAAACTGGTGCCACCAGGATCTAAGAAACAGTTTCACCACGAAGGTTTTGGACTGGCAGCTGTGCAAACATAGACCTTTTCCCCTAAAGAAGACTTGGTGAAAGCCAAGGCAACAAAGTATTCTGCAAGGCAATGTGACAAAATCATGAAGGGGATAATCATATTTGTTCAGTAAAATAGATATTATTAGTCTGTGAAAATGATGGGGTATGAGTCCGAAACTGTTTAAGCAAGGCTTTGGTACTCATTATGGAAATATCACAGCAACAACGCCACTGAAGGCATTTTCTAGCAATCACTCTATGCTCTCACCTGTGCACTGCCCAACTCATTATTTAGGCTTTGTGGAAAATTTTCTATGACACCCAGAGGATGTAGGAACATGAGAATTATGTTTTAAGTCATGATTTAATCACAGTGAAACACTCACATGGCATATGCATTTGCAGAAGTAATGGGCCATGAGAAAATGTCTCCTGTAAAAGTCCTTAAGAGGCTGGATAAATTCTTTCAGTGTCAGAGGTTCTGACAGAGTTATCTTCAGAAATGGTGTGAGCAGAGCTATGGGCAGGAGGGTCATAGACTGGTAACTCTAAGACAAGAGTAAAGGTCATGTTCTGCTGTAACAAGTGCTAGGTAGGGAGACAATGCAATACTCTTACCCTCTTAACAGAAATTTCTAATTTACTTGCTTGATATCAACTTGAATATATTTGTAAACCTGATAAAGCTAAAGTAACCCATTCTAGAGAACATAAAAATACTTTAATTGCTTGCAAAATTTTTGGATTATGCACATATACATAATTATATCCATGAATACTTTGGATCTCGTAGCACCACTGGCTCAAGAACAGTTTAAAACTGATGAATGCATATTTCTTATTTTACACAGCATGCAATGTAACTGATCCCACCTGGAAGCATCTCATCAAGGAATACATGTTTTAACTACCTGAAGGTTTTCCTACCCCCAAGCTCCTTCCCTCTTGGCCTCATCCCTGGTGTAGCAGATGCCAAGACCCTCACGAGGCCATGACACACACCACCCCCTCTGTGGTGGTGGCTGGGCCACCGTATCTGTGCAGCTGAACCAGGGCAGGACCTTTCTGCTGCTGCTGCCCAAGGATTCCCCTCTGCTGGGAGGTTTCTCCCAGGGCCAGGCTGGCTGGCAGCAGCAAGAAACAGTCCCAACGTGCTGTGAAACCAAGGCCGTAATATGTTAATGTGAAGACTTTTTCCAAGTAATCTTTACCATCTGTTGTCTCACACTGATGTTAGTATTAATAATTTATAGGCCTTCTCTTAAGGCTGAGGAGCAAGCAGAATGCTAATCTCTAACACAGAGACAATATCAACTTTTTTTTTTTTTAATGAGATAGATGTTGCTCTATATGATAGCCTCGCACAGGGAATATATGGTGCTGCTCAGCCTTCCATTGCTGTTGCTTTTGTAACTCTTTTACTGAAAATAGGAGTGGCAAGACATTTATTTTAGTCCAGTTCCTCTGTTGCTTCTTTCCTTCTAAAATAAGGCATGCAGTCTATCCGGTACCTAAGCAAAGTGCGTGTAAAGGTCAGAGGCAAAGCATAAGCTAACAATATAAGTTGTATTATAGCACGCAGTTAATGTGAGACAAGAACAGACAGGTTCCTTCTGCTATCCGGGAGACTGTTAGGCTGAAGGAGCATAGTTGTGCTACCAGTTTAAGCCAGCAGAATCTCCTTACTATATTTAACCTTGATTTCCTCAGAGAGCAAATATGCAAATCACAAAATGTGATGCACGGCAAGCACTGCTTTCATAAGGGAGAGCTAGGTTATAGTCCCAAACAATCAAATCAGCCTTTCCGACTCATAGGGCTTCAGTTTAATCCCCTATTAACAGGATTAATAGCAGACTTACAGTTCATACCATCTTACTCCCCTTTTGCACAAGCCAATCTAGCTGCTTTCACAGAGGGACAGGTGGATTAATAGTTTTAGTCAAAAACTATGGTGATAATGCAGAAAATCAGCCAGTAGGAGGGATTCCAGGGTGCAAATGGACAGCTGGAAGATTGCTATCAAAGCCATGCAGGGACTTCACCCGCAGATAGAAATGTGAAATGCGTGGGAGACCCTTCTGCTTCTAAATTGAAAAACAAAACAAACCCCCTGAAAGATAAACAAGTACAGTAAAGGAATAAGTCTCTCTATTAATAAATGCTTACCAGAGGATAAACAAGTAAAGGAATAAAGAACCTGAGAAGCTCAGAAATGTAGAGGCATTTGACGAAACACAACTCCACTAAGAAATGCAAAGCTCCAGCAGACTGTTATACAACCTTTGATTTCTTTTAATAACAGTTGAAGGTCAGATGCCACAGCTCTTCCTGGAAATCCTAAAAAGTCTGGGTGGCTCCCCAAGTTAGAAAGGAACTGCCACATCGTATGTTGTGCAACTTACAGCTATTGACTAAGGTATATTATATTACCTCCAACAGCTGACTCAGACCCAGTTGTTATAAAAGGCTTCTCGCACTCCGGCAAGCAGCACGTAGGAGCCCAGCGGGCTGGGGAAGGTCGGGGGGGGGGGTGTCAAGGCGATTACTCCCCCCTCCTTCAGCCCCCCAGCACAGGGCTCAGCTGGGTTACGGGAGTTCACACCGAGCTATTGACATTCAGCTGCATTGCTTACTCATTACCGGATCAGCGGGGAACTGTCTGGGTCTGAAAAGTTAACCCTTCCCATGCCCTGATTTTCTATATATATAAATTCTAGTATCATTATTATTATTAATTAATTTATTTTCTTTTTAAGACTACAACCCCAAGGGAGACAGGCCTGCAGGAGGGCTGGGTGGACTGACCTGACCTGTTGGTACCCCACTAGGCTGGGGGCAACATGCTGACATGGGTGCAGAAACCACCTAGGAGGAGAGCAAGAGGCAGGTACCACTTCTGAGGCAGCTTCGCACCCCAGACAAGGGGAGGTAGAGGTAGGAGGAAGGGAAGTGCTGTGCCACAGGTGAGAATTTGCTCTAAAAAAGGCAGGAGAAGTGACATCCCCAGTTATCCCTTCATTTCTCACTCCCGTGTTAAGGTGAGCAGATCTATGGGATACAGCTTGTAAAGCAAAGCGAACTTTTCACTGTGATTCAACACAGGTATCACTCAATTAAAATGCCTGTGCCCACCCTATCTTTCACTCAGTTTTGCAAGTGATTGTGGAATCGTTGCAAATCTTGCAATGGCATTTTTTGTTCTAATGATTCACTCCTTGATTATGTGAAAACCTCAGTCTGTTTTTAGGATAAATTCCAATGCCTGTGGCTTCACCTTTTAGAGCCAATGATCCAGACAAAGTATAAAAAGATGCCAAAGTGCCTCATGGTCCTGTTAAGGCAGTACTATGATTTCCTGGTAATGGCATACTAATTTATGGCTTCTGAAGTTAGAAGTCATCCAATATATCATCATAGCCCACTAAGATATATTAAGTGTATTTTTTATTTGTTTTTTAAAAACAAAATAGAAATCTTTTTGCAGTATACCAAAAAATGCTATTTTTCCCATTTCCATCGAATCAAAGGCTGCTCTGTAAAGAGAAGCTATATCATTCTATCACAGAGAAGAACAGATGGTGAATAGCAGGTATGCGAAATGTTCATACTACTCTATTTCACCTTTCACTATAATTATATTGCATGCCAGGCTCCAAATGGAGCATTGAATTCAGACACCAGAAGCTGGTGGAGATGAATTTTGCAAAGCTTTAAATGTTAGTTCAATTTCATGACAATTTGAGTGTAATTTATACACGTCTCAGAATGTGCCAGATACTTAGAGGTGCATCAGAAGAGGCAACAGTCTTATCACAGCTTATAATCACAAATGAAATTTTCAAATAAGCAGTGAAATATAAGTAAACAAGCAGTGAAGTTTGCTTGCATCTGGCTAATGCCTCCATTAATCTTTATTAGTAATTTCTAATATTGAGAGCAGGGAAGGTAGGATTTATAGCTCTTTTCAAAGAAGAGCCAATGAAAATTAGACGAATTGGGCCAGTGGATCAGTTCCAGGAACAGGGAAAGAAAAGATAGAGTGGGATCTTTGAAAGTGACGAATGAAGTGTTTCTGCAGATGAAGGGGATATAGAAAGACCCTCAAATGTGCATGTCCATGAAGACAAGAGGGGAAGAACTGAAATTTAATAGAAAGGTCAGCAAAAGAACTTGCAGAAGAATGGGGTTTGATCCAAGTAAAAGGTAAGAAAGAAATGGACTTAGGTAAAACACCAGGAGCCAGAAAAGAACATATATCTTATCTGTGATATAACTTAAGAAGTGCTGACATGTTTGTTGGTTGGAAATCATGGAGAAAATACTATTGTATGAATTTTAAGAATGAGTGACAGTGGAAAAAGTTGGATCAGAAAATGTAAGTCAAAAATAACGGATACATTTTATTTTCAAGCTTAAGAAGCATCAAGGAAGAGAAGGAACTTAAGAAAGTGCATGAGTTTTGCAGTTTGTTGGCATGTGGTCTGCTTTCTGCAGAGGGATATTGAGGAAGTCCAGTTGGCGACAGAAAGGCAAACTGTTAGCAAAGCAGAGTGGAAATGAAGAAGTTAAATTGCTGAGTTTGTAAAGGGTATTTGAAGATGTGGAAGTGTGTCATGGCATGGGAATGGAGGAAAACAAGAAGTGTATGGCGTTTATGAAAGCTGGATAACAGGTGGTTTTCAGGAAGGGAGGGTGTGCAGTCACCCTAAAACGGAAGGGAGGACAAGTTAGCTGGTGACTTTGCTGGTAATGCCGTAAACCGTTTCTGTGGACAAGAGGGAACAGAAAGCAGATTTTAGAGCGGAGGGAAATTGACTGAGTAGGGCCAGAAGAAGTGGAATTAATTCTTGGGTTTTTTTATTTTTTACATGTTTAAGACATATGGAGGCAAGGAAAGGAAGCATATGGAGTAGCACTTGAAAATGGGGCTGGGGTCAAGAGAGATGGTAGGGGAAACAATAACATGTTTCAGAAGCAGAGAAGAGTGGCTGAGGATGTCTCATTGTTTCTTCATGCTTCTCCATCTGTCAATATCCATCTGTTGTTTTTTTGTTGTACACTCAAATGTCAACTCCAGTAACTGTTTAATGTAAAATGGATAATCATGTCTCCGTCTCCCTTTCTCATCAATTTTTGGAAGGATGTGGAAAACCGTATCTTCCACATATCAGTGGAAGGGTGGGCAAGACCCTCTTGTTCTCTGGAGCCTAGAGATTGGTGATTAAAGGATGCTGTTCTGGGAAGTGGGAAAGGTCAGATGTGAATCCATAAACCTGAGAAGGCCCCTGAACTTGTGAAGGGCAGACCCTGAAGCCCATCAAAGTGCTTAACTACTGCCCTGTTCTATAAAAGGCACTGATATCATCACTAAATCCTAAAGGAAAGGTGTAACAGGGTAATGTACACCAGGAAAAATATTCTCTACCTCCCTGCAGTCTGGTGCTTGGTGCCAAGGATGTCCAAGAGGTGTGATGCTGAATAAGCCTGGTCTTGGTGGCTCTCTGCATCTGCTTTTTACTTGGTGCCTTGATTGCTTTGAACCAAACCCTGAGGCATCAAAGTGCTCAGGTAGACAGAGTCTTATGAACTCAGCTGCAGAAACAGTATCACCTCTGGCTGTTTATCTCATGCCTTTGCTGTAGGTCATCTTTTGCATTGCAGAGGTGGTTGATGAAAGTGTGTGCTGGATTTGCAGTCACCTGCTAGCTGAGGGGAAGACGCACATTAGACTTTTTTCCCTGTAATGTTAATCTCTTAAAAAATGAAAGCACAAATACCTGTTAGGAAAACT